>LPNX010718210.1:0-40781 GCA_001517045.1 Pseudotsuga menziesii
AGTCGCGGTCCAAACCGCGGCTGTGCAGGCTATAGTCGCGGTCCCAGCCGCGGCTGTCCAGCCGACAGTCGCGGTCCAAGCCGCGGCTGTCCAGCCGATAGTCGCGGTCCCAGCCGCGGCTGTCCAGCCGACAGTCGCGGTCCAAGCCGCGGCTATCCAGCCGACAGTCGCGGTCCAAGCCGCGGCTGTCCAGCCGACAGTCGCGGTCCCAGCCGCGGCTTTCCAGCCGACAGTCGTGGTCCAAGCCGTGGCTGTTCAGCTGACAGTCGCAGTCCAAACCGCGGCTGTGCAGCCTGACAGTCGCGGTCTAAACCGCGGCTGTCCCGGTCAAAACCCGCAGTCCACCCTTGTGGACCGTACAACGACCCCCCCGGGACCCACAACCCTCCCCCCAGCCCAAAATAAAAATAGGTATGAGTTCAAAGGAATACCTGGCTCTCCCGAATCTCAAAACCGCCGGTCAGATCGTCCAGAAATCCCACGTAAGCTCTGGTACACTCCGATCGTCTGCGAAATGGAATAGTACAAATGACGTGTCATATGGGGCCCACTTACTATTTATAGCCCGTTGACCCTTTCCTTATTTGGGATTTTCAGGGAAATATGGTAGGCAAATGGACAAATGAGCCATGTAGTGAGGTAGATGAGGTAGTTAACCATTTTTGGGTGTTAACACTTACCAAGTGTTTGGCTGATTGAAGTTCAGGTTTCAAGTAGATTGTTTGGAGTGTGACAATGAGAGTAAGAGCATGACAAATGCCAGAATCTACCATGTAAAAGAGCCAAACCTTATGAGAATATTCTCATGGCTAGGAAATAGTTTGTATGCTGAATGAATTGTCAATTTAAAATTGTAAATTTCAGATTTAAGAAACTACTGACAACTACTAATCACGATTGGCTTGCATAGAAGTGTGTTAGGAGGACGCATTGTAAGTGGGTGTTCATGATATGCTAGAAAGCATAAGATCATAATGGCCATAGTGGTGTTTCTTACAAGATACCCACAAATGAGGATCACTTCATTGCCAAGGAAATCAATTTCTATAGTAGACAGAGTTGCAAATTCCTAGTGAATTTAATTACTAATGTCATTGCTTGGTTATGGAACAATCAAATGGAAACGTATTATCAGATAATGATTGATTGTTTGGCTACTTGATGAATGTTCCAGGGGTACACATTGCAGGAAGACCATGTGTGATGGCTTGAAGGAGCCAAACTTTATGGGGAAGTTCTCCCCTATCTTGGAAATGGGTTTCAGGTGAAAATCCATTGGACATGTCTCATCTGCACTACATGTTTGGTAAGAAACATGAGTGAGATGGTATAGATTATGTCAGTAAGACATGTGTAGATATGAAATGTAAAAAGGAGTCGGGATGGAAAACCGAGGGACTATCAACTCAGAGAAGGGAGCCCCCATTCCTCCTTAACGAAGGAATACTGCCTCAGCAAATGGATAAATGTTCTCTGACCCTAACTAAGAATATGCATGTCAAATTGTTAAATTCAATATGCAAAGCATGTTTCAATTTTATTTCCATTGTGGCAGATTGCTTGAGTGTGAATAGGACCTACATGGTTCACATCGGAAAGGGGTGCACACTTTCCTGATGTTGGATCATGAAAGGGTTTTCAATTACACCCTAGGGGGTGGATGCACTCCTGGTGTCTCAATACTTGATAGTGAATGATATGAAATGTGATTCCAGTTTTAGAACAATAACACTGATGAGTTGCTTATATTGGGTGTGTTGTCAGGCTAAATAGATACAGTCTGGTGTTGCACACTAAATGGACTATGGATTGGGCTCATGCTACCTCCTGCTGAAGAGAACAAAGAAGGAGACATTCCCAAGGGACTGAAGAGTAGAGAAGGGGGTGGTTTCTTGTGTTGTATGGGGTAGTGGAATTAGAGCTCACTGCTGGAAATGAAACCTAGAAATGGTAATGATAAAGTTTCCTTCCCAGTCGGCATAAAGATGTACTGGAAGGAGATGTTGGGCTAGTATATGCTTGGGGATCCATAGTAGATCCTGGACCTAGAAATGGTCATTTATTGTTGATATAAGTGCATGTGTTATTGTTGATGGCCTGATAAACCCAACTGCATTGGCTTGGATGATTGGTTGTTGATATAAGTGCATTGTTGATATAAGTGTATCGTTGATATAAGTGTAGGTGATTTGTTGACGGTCTGATAAACCCAACTGAAGGCTGGCTTGAATGTGTAATTATTTGATGTTGTGGAAATTGTGGAAACGTTACAGTGTTGGATTCACTACCTATAGTCTGATAAACTAATATGTTAGCTGGATTGGCTGAGTAGCCTGATAAACCCAGCATTCTATTGGCATGAGTGGTTGCATCCTGATAAACCCAATTGTATATTGGCTTGGCTGGACGGTCTGATAAACCCAATTGTAGGTTGGCTTGACTGTGCGTAATATATATAAAAGGATGTTGTGAAGCAGCCTGTGTGTTGACTTAACATCCAAGTCCATAGGCGATCCCAAGGCTTGCAAGGTGAAGCAGGATCCTGTGGACCAAAGTGGAAACACACAATACAGATAAGTATTGGATTATTTTGCAATTTCTTGCTTATAAATACACATGTGTATATGATTTGGTTATGGTGTTTTAAGCTCTTGTTTTAGAGATAAAAACCATTGAGAATAAACTAAACATGTGAATCTATTCAATGTTTGAATATAGGTATTGCTAGGAGAGAGGACTATGAGACATCCTAGGGGTGCATGTGGACATGTGACTGTCCTGAAGAGCTCAGAATGGGCAGTAATGAAAAAGGTACTAGTGAGACTGTGAAGTTCCTAGTAGCCGAGACAAACCATGTGGGGAGGCTCCATGGTTGAGAGGTCTGAAATAGACCAGAGACACTAAGTGTCATGACCAAGAGGGATTGGTCCAGCATTCACNCCAATAATGGACATGAATGAGCTCATGTGCCTGTTGGGAAGGCATGAAAAATATGAAATTCTCCTTGATGAGACTTGGACTATCATGCCAATTGGGCAATTAATTGACTGATTTTTATATTATGCTTAGTCTGACGAAATTTCAATGATGCATTTCACAGGTGAGAAAAGTGAAATCCAGTGATGCACATTGATCATGGCAGCTGACCAAAAGCTATTGGATTTGGCTGGAAGTCTCCTTCAAACAAATGCTAAGACCCAAGAAAATCTTGGAGAGATACTCAAGATACAGAAAAGTTCTTAGACTTGGGGATGAGCATAAAGTGAGAACCAGCAAGAGAAGCTCATGGAAGCCAAGGGGCTTGGTCTTGAAAGTTCAAGTAAATAATTGAACATCGAACAGATCTACAAAATTTTGAAATTTTGATGTGCAAATGGTATATGCATTCCTATGTATTGGAACACCAAGGATGGTGTTATTCCAAGGGGGAGGGGATTGTAATATCCCCAGTTCTGACCCTGGTTGCATTAAAAGATACATGATGTATATGTTGTAATTAATCGTGGTGTGGAGCTAAAGGAAAAAGCCCCACCATCGATTTGGTTGTGTTATGTTTCAGAAATTGGGATCGTTGTCGATGGTATATCGTGCTTATTGGCACATGATAGTTTTGCATCATGTCAATATGCACATTAATTAAAATAAACCTACAGCTACCTACAATGGTGCAATGTTAAATGAAGAGGGCATGGTTTCATAAGGTTGGGGGGGCAATGTTAAGCCATGAGCCTATGGGGAAAAGCCATGTGTCAACCATTAAAATCCCTGATGTTAGTTGGACAGTTAATGTTGGGTAGTGGTGGGTGGTCGGTTTGCCCCCATGCACTCTCCACCAGCTCGTTCAGTCACCTGCACGGACTAGGAGTGGTTTCCTCACACGCCGTTTGGGATGCCAAATTGGTTCTGTCCACTCTCTCCATCATTGGATGATTCATTCCTCACGCAGAGGGGAGTTAAGAGGATCCATGATTCTGTGTGTGGGGATTCATTCTTCTCTTCCTCACCGACTGTTGGCCTGAGGATCGGTTCTTCCTATTGTTCACGCAGAAAGTCTGTGTTTTGACTCCACCACTGTCTAACTGTGAAATGTTGCCATGGTTTTTCACTGTGGGATGTTTTTCGTGGTTTCCTTGGTGATATGTCTTCCTCCTGTCTATGTTGAGGATCGGTTTCATGCCCGTGTTTCTGTTGTAGTTTTCCAGATATTTCATTATTGATCGTGGACTGTGGTTTTCTTTTGTGGTTCATTGGCTATTGTTTCCCACATTTGTTGGCTAAGTTGCCTTTGCAATTTGGGTTGTTGTAGATCGATGTGGAATCATTTTGGCCACGATAGGGCCAAGAATGATTTAGGGGTTTTTTTTCCCCTGTCAAAGCTGTAATTGTTGGTTTTACTACATGCATGAAGTGGTTGTTCTTCGAACTGTGTGGAGTGGGATTGAAAGCTGGGTATGCTTGAGAAACCTGGGTTTAGGGAGCCACACAGACAGAGTTAGATGGTTGGATTTCTTCTCCACAACCCTGGAAGAGCACTAGCAAGGGAATTCAGGGGCTAAGGGACTGTGAAGTAGAGAAGGGACTAATTCTTGGTGTCGGGTGTGTGCAGGTGTCTTAGAGGTTAGGCTAGCTCTGGTGTAGGTGTCCTTAGCTCTTCCATTAGCTCACCATCTTAGCATTTAGCTTCTCCTAGCTCCTTGATAGCCTGATAAGCCCTACTGTGTGGGCTTGGCTAATTTGTGAACCTTGGTTATGTGTAAGCCTACTTAGTCCCTTATTCCTTGGGGAATCATGCCCAGCTCAGGGGTGGCAGTGTTGTTGAGAGATTGATGAGCACGCTGGCCTATGGTTGGGTGGAACATTGCAACGATGTAGCTAGTTACGGGGCAAGTTATTCATGAGATAAGTATCCTTGTCTATTTCATATTTGCAATTATATTTGATGGTTAATGAACTATGATGAACATGTTGAAAGCCTAAATTTATGTTTTCTTCCACTGTGTATGTGAATGACTATGCATCTTAACATGTTTTATGTTTTAAGCATTTTATGTTCAAGCATTTTGGTTTTATCTATGTTGATGTTTATGGGGCTAGTTGCCCAGAGGTTTTTGATAGTTTGGTAGCATCCACTTCGCCGGTCGGAGGGTTGGGGACGTTACATACTCCTAATGATTTTGCGATTTTTAAGATCCCATAAGCAATAACCAAAATCATCAACCCCGTATCCAATAAAGGTACATTTCTTGGATTTGGTCTCAAGCTTTGTTCAATCATCTTTATCAATATGGACAAATGCTTCACAACCAAAAGTTCTCAGAAATGAGTAATTTACCTATTTACCTGTCCATGCCTCCTCTGGAATTCCACCATCCAAATCACTTGAAGGACCTTTCTTTATTAAATAAACAACAATGTTTATAGCATCAGCCCAAAACTGTAAGGGCAACCTTGCATGCAATCTCATACACTTTGCATGCTCCATGATCATTATGTTCACCCTTTCTAACACACCATTTTGTTGGGGTGTTCCAGGGACTATCTTCTCTCTATGAATCCCATTGTGTGAATAGTAATTGTCAAACTCCTTGCTACAGTACTCACCTCCATTATCAGATCTGAGACATTTCAACCTTTTTCCTATCTCTTTCTCAGCCAAACCTTTCCACTTCTTAAAAGTATCAAACATATCATATTTATGTCTAATGAAATAAACCCAAGTTTTTCTAGTTGCATCATTAATAAAAGTAACATAATAACAAGAGCCACCAAGAGATTGTACCTGAGATGGTCCCCATACATCTGTATGGACAAGCTCTAACTTTTCACTCTTCTTTTGTTTTCCAAACCTGAGAAATCTAACTCTCTTTTCTTTTCCATAAACAGAGTTCCCACAGAATTCCAACTTACCTGCTTCAGATCAGGAAGCAATTTCCTTGAGTGGAGAATCTGCATCCCCTTCTCACTCATGTGGCCAAGCTTATGATGCCACAACTCTGTACCTATTTCTATGGAAGCTACAGAGATATAATAATCATTATTATGAGGACATAAATATAACGTACCTATCCTATCTCCTTTTGCAATTACCATTGATCCTTTAGTGATCTTCCACCACGTTTCTCCAAACGTAGACAAACAACCATTATCTCCCAATTTCCCTATTGAGATCAGATTTCTTTTCATATTAGGAATGTACCTTACATCCTTTACCATCCATTCACTTCCATTATTTAACTTAATCCGTACCTTACCCTTTCCAACAATTTTACATGGTTCATCATCCCCCAATAGCACATGCCCAAAATCATCTTGAACATAATCATGAAAGAATTTCCTATGGGGTGGGGCATGACATGAAGCCCATGAATCTACTACCTAGTAATCACTAGTATTTTCTAATGCAAGAATCAAAGCATCTTGTAACACATAACCTGCTACATTCGCTTCCTGAGTAGTCTCTTGCTGTCTGTCTCCTTTTTTCTTTGGAGCTATGTAGTCTTTCTTCATATGTCCTTTCTTACCACAGTTCTAGCACTCTATTTTTCCAAATATGGACTTGTATCTTCCCTTTTTAGACTTGCCGCGATTTCCTAGTCTCCTTCCTCTCTCATTTTGTCTCCCTTTGTGTTACGGAGAGAAATTTCTATGGCTTGGGGTACCACAACAGACAGCTTGACTCCAGAAATCAATCCTTTCCAATATGAAATAGAAATAAAATGTCTAACACTAAAGGATCAGACCTCGTACCTTATTCCGGACAGTTGAAGTAGATCCCCATTGAGCTTTCCAACTTCAGCTTGAATTGCTATATTACTTCCTCAACAACAAGTAAACAATACAAGCATTCTATATATCATGGTGTTAGATCTATTCTAGCATATATAATCAATAATGTAAAAGCATTTGACATGATCCCATGGATAAAATTTTCATTCAAATACACATCATTAGACAGGAAAAGATATTTCTATTAATATAAATCAGAGATTACAAGATACAACCTTTGACGGTACATCTGCGAACTGGAGAAACTGAATCCCCCACTTGGGCCTCCACCACTTCAATCCTTCATCTCTCGATAGCAAGCTCACAAGCAAAACGCAGGCTTGGGAAGAACACAAAAGTGCTCCAAGGGACAAAGGGATGCAGACTCAAGCATAAGTTTCAGCAACAATGGACTATAGTTTCGTTGCTCTCAATTCTCTCTTATGCCTTCAATGTACCAAGGGGTTCCTTATATAAATTTTCAAAGGGATAATGAAAGGTCGAATCCGAGAGACCTCAAGGCATAGGGAAGGCCAGGAGTCGAATGAGTTGGATCCATGTCAAGGAAAACTCCAAAACGATTTGGATTATCCACACATCCCGATGTACACAGTTTTATTGGTCAAACCCGTGTATGTACGCGCTTATAGATTTAAAAGTCGCGTATATCATTTTTCATGTGTTTTTTGGGATGATCAAGGAAACATCAAAGGAAAAAAAACGGTCCATAGGGGCTAAGGAGTCTACAGTGGGATAGGGGAAGGTCATACAAAGTGTGATTCACCTAGAGTGGTGAAATTCGCTATAACAGATGCCCCGTAATGTATGAGATCAGAGGGGTCATACGATGGACGAAATACATTATAAGTCCATCCCAGAAGTGGAGTGATAAAGGATCCCAAATGGAAGACCAACCACCCAATCAACATAGTACAACGATACAACTCTGCATATAACTGCAAATACATATAGCAATCCCTGATACATAAGAGTACAATGGCCATGAATAGGCATGATACATGATGTCACATATGTGGTCATAGCCACATACAATATACATAGATCAGAATCTCCATGACGAAGATATACAAAGGACCATGATCTCCATAATGGCTGAAGATATAACAGATCAAGATCTCCATAGTGGCTGGAAATATCTGACATATACTGGAATCAAGTCACGAGAGCTAAAATCTCATGAACACTGGCACGATCAAGGAGGTAGCATATAAGAGATGCCACCAATCTGGAAAGTCTTCTACACAAACCGCTATGAGTACATGTCCTACTATGTGAATAGAGGTGTCGAGCTCAAACATAGTAGTCCATCGTCTGATTACCAGTCATTAATGTATACCGTTAACAGATGCAAGATTACCCACCGATAATGAAAATGGGAATCAAGGTACTAAAGTGCACACTAACAAGTGTGAATAAATGTGTTGAGGTTGAACACTTGAAAGGATCCATCGATCAGGGGACATTGATGTATTCCCAAGAAACTATTGACGGCGAGAGATCCTGCCACTGATGACTGCAAGTCTCAAGGCACTCAAAATGACTCGAGATTTCGATCCTAGAATAAATGATCTGAAGTCGATGGGATGAAATCCGCTGGAAGGAGGCCATTAAGGAATCCCCCATCATCTAACATGAGGTACTCAGCAAAGCTGTATAATGTGGAAGGACTCGATCATAAAGTGCACGAACGAGTAACTGTACCAGGAATGGCCGACATGCAAAGTCAAGATAACTGAGGAATGGCCGACTCATATTTCAACTTCCTTCAAATAAGAGCATAACGGCATATGGTGACTGAATGAAGGTAGCATAGACTCGATATGCAAACTGGGACATCCTTGTGACACAGGAGGCATCAACAGAGGCTCCATGGGGACTAGAAGCTTAACCAGTCGGTGGAGATAAACTCAGATTAAATGAGTACAACTCCTAAATTCAAACTATAACCCAACCAATGGATGTGATATACAGTGCTTTGTTCGAAGGCGACACAACTCGACAGCTGCCACAGATAACATCTTTCCTTATTTGGCTTTTTGGTTTTTTTATTTTTTTGGATTTTTCAGTTATTTGAAAAGCTTGAAAAAAGAATAAACTAGCTTTATAGTTACAAACTAGGAGGAGACGAGTGTCATAATGGCAAACAAACTAGTTCCAAGCAATGGAACATACCTATGCTCAATGCAAGGATACATGTGTAGGATATCGACACTCGGGGGAAAATCCCCTCTTGGTAAAAAGGGAATCAAGCTGTGAAGGATATAAAAAATGTCTCTGCATGGCTAGACATGAGACAAGCTCAGGCTATATGGATGAAACGCAATGTCAGGGGAGCCAGCATAAAGCTTAATAAGGCAGGAAAAGCTCATGATAATGCATTCACAACTTGACATGAGGGAGTCCTGCGGGAAATAATCCAGCATAAGATCAAGAGGAGTATGAGGCTCTTGCAAAATTTCATGGCAGTACTATACAACAGACTCCCGCACCCTAAAGGAGAAATCATCGGCATGGGCACCAAATGCAAATAAGGTGCTAACTAGGGTACCCATGTAAGGTAAAGCTCTACCACTCGTATCATGCCACTTCTAAAGCAGCAAGAGGGTTCTGTGACATAATAGAGTGGGTTCGTACCTAAGGTCATGGTGATATGGTCATAAGGTCATGCAAAAAGAAAATGGTGGTGAACCTAACCTATATGCTAGTTTATACATGATACCTAAGATCGACATGAACAGGTCAATCCAATGGCTGAAACGACATTGAAAAAGGTCTTCTACAACACCAATTATGTCAAAAACGGTCCAAAATGGTTAGAAAATGTCGAAACTATAGGAAAGGGGGTAAAAATTTTCAAATATTTGAAATTTTTTCTATAAATAGTAAAAAATATAAATCATTTGAAAATTTTACCCATTTGAGCTCTAATGTTCAACTGCAAATTCCAGGAGATCCAGCTGGCGGAATTCACAACCGTTTCTTCCATGTATTTACTCATGCTCTCCTCTTGCATTTTGATATAATTTTTATAGATTTTCATGGTCAAATGAAGTTTTTAAGCCATCCCAAAGTGTGTGTTGTGGCCCACATGGATATCGGGGTTTTTTTTCGTGTATAGGGCTGGCTATACGCGGAAAATGGCATAAAAGCCGCGTACATACACGGCTATTTTCAAAACAGTCGCGTATGAGGCCGTGCATGTGATTTTTCAATAAACTAATGGATAATTTTGCAATTTATTTTGTAGGATGGTGCTAGAATGGAGAGAGTGTGAGCATGGTGAAGTAGAGGAAGCAGTAAGGGCCGACCTAATGGCTCAACAAGCTTTACATGCATGCAGACTCTACAAGTTTTGGTGTCTTGGTGGTTTGAGGGCCAAACCAAGACTGCTACATATGTTGGTAGACTATTGGGATCCAGACTTGAAGTCCTTCCATATTGATGGTATTTCCCTCACCATAGAGGTGGAGGACATGTACTTTATCATAGGGCTTTCTAGACGAGGAGAGGTGGTGAACCTTCGTTCCTGAGGTGGGCCAGGGGGTGTCCTAACTATCGATGAGTACATAGACGTGTACTGTTTTCCAGACACTGAGACATTAGAGGAAATTTGAACTCAAAATGGGCCTCCTAAAATGAACTAATAAAATAATAGTTAAAATAATAAAATAATATTTATTAATTTTGGAGGAAGAAAAGAAAAAAACTACTTTTTTGTTTGTATTTTTGACATATCTCCCTGTGTTTTTACTCAAATTTCGATCGGGAGAGCTTGTTGGATGTGGAATTAAATTCCGCATCCAACGAGTACCCACTCGACATACTTTTGATGAACCTCGCTACCCCAAAAACAAGAAATACCTGAAAAAATGAAATAATGATGTCATCATTCCATTTTTTCAGGTATTTCTTGTTAGTTTTTCAACATTTAAGCTAGCATTATGTTAAGATCTTTTCACTGAGAGAATAACAAGCACAACAATCCCATAAGCACATCACAAGAGACAAGAGACACAAAGATTTTAGGAGGGGAAACCATAAATGGAGAAAACCCCTCAATTTCCTCTAAGATAGTATCACCACAAGATGTGATCCCAAAACAGTAAGATGACCTCCCAACACAACAACAGCCTTCTGTCTTCTGTCAAGCCAAAGTATTTCCTTCTCCAAAGGTGTGCCACACTTGAGAGAGCAAGTGATGTAATTCACAAGTGATAAATAGAGAGACTCTCACTCTCTATTTATATTCTTCCGTTGACTTGAAGTGCACTCAACCATGTAGGCTTAACTTACAATTACTTACTTGAGCCTACACCTTAATTAGTGTATAATAACCCAAGTGCCCCGAAACTGTGGGGACTTACCTAATGACTTGACAAGACTTGTTTACATTAATAATCCTCCTGATCAGAACATCGGGGTAAGACAATATGACTCAAATACATAATAGAAACATCCTAAAATAAACATTGGGTTACAATATATAAAATACATATAAGAATACATTCCGAAGTTACATATACATCAACACTCCCTCTTAACTAGGAAGGTATTCTTTCGACACAATTTTCAGCACTGGTCTTCTTCTCTGTATCACTGGATCATGTTCGTATTCAAGTCATCTCTGTCATCAAGTCTTCTTCGTCTTCAAGTCATCTTCATCTTCAAGTCATCTGGATCTGGATCATCTCTCGATCTGGATCATCATAGGACATCATCACAGGATCTAGATCATCACTCGATCTGGATCATCATCACTGGACTAGATCTGGATCATCACTCGATCTGGATCATCACTGCTGGATCTGGATCATCACTTGATCTGGATCTCTCGGGGTCATCATAACTGGCTCTGGATCATAGCTCGATCTGGATCTCCTCTGGTCATCATCATGTGTGTACTATCTCGTCATAGGAAGTTCTACAGAGCCAACCCTTTTTCATTCTGGTTGTAGGCATACTCTCATGTAGGTCTTCGCCCAGCACTTACATCTGACCTGCTCATCAGAAAGGCACGCCCAGCACTCACATCTGATCATGTAGTAAACTACAATCCCATCAGAAAGGCCCAGCACTCACATTCACCAGCATGGTAGGCACAATCAACTACCATCTGTGAAATGGCTCAGCACTTACATCTGACCTACTTGTCAGAAAGGCCTATCCATCCAGACAAGAACACATCCTATCACAGTGATGGAAGACTCCCACCCAGACAAGAACCAATCCTATCACAGTGGTGGAAGATTTCAGCACTTACATCTGACCTACTCATCAGAAAGGCACACCCATCCAGACAAGAACACATCCTATCACAGTGATGGAAGACTCCCACCCAGAAAAGAACCAATCCTATCACAGTGGTGGAATATTTCTCTACTTTCATCCAGACAAGAACACATCCTATCACAGTGATGAAATACTCCCACCTAGACAAGAACACATCCTATCACAGTGGTGGAAGATTTCTGCACTAACATCTAACATGGAAGGAACTAAATCCTTTAGCCATGAACACAATGGCACTGCCCTTACATCTGACCTGCTCGTCAGAATGGCACAATCCCATCCAGGCAGGAGACACCTCCACCACAATGATGGAAGACTCTCACCCACAATGAGGAGAGATTTCTGCACTTACATCTGACCTACTCGTCAGAAGGGCACAATCCCATCCAGGTAGGAGCCACCTCCGCCACAATGATGGAAGACTCTCACCCACAATGAGGAGATATTTCTTCACTTACATCTGACATGGAAGGAACTAAATCCTTTAGCCATGAACAGAATGGCACAGCCCTTACATCTGACCTACTCGTCAGAATGGCTCTCAATCTCAGCACTCATATATGACATGGAAGGAACTGAATCCTCTCACCATGACAGAATGGCTCAGCCCTTACATCTGACCTGCTCGTCAGAATGGCTATGGTTCAATAGCACTCATATCTGACATGGAAGGAACTGAATCCTCTCACCATGACAGAATGGCTCAGCCCTTACATCTGACCTCCTTGTCAGAATGGCTTTGGGACTCATCACTATCTCTGGGAGGAAGTCTCGATCTGGAGAACACCAAGTCTCTCTCTGAAGTACTCAAACTTCAGTCTAGCCAATGGCTTCATCAATACATCAGCTATCTGTTCCTCCGTCGCAACATACAAGAACTTCACTGCTCCTCTCTGCACCATATCCCTGATATAGTGATATTTGATCTCAATATGCTTCGACCTGTCATGGACACTGGATTCTTTGACAACTTCATGCAACTCTGGTTGTCACAATGTATACAGGTAGCATCCAACTGGAGATCAAATATATCAGACAGTAGCTTCTGCAGCCATACTGCCTCACAACTAGATGAACAAGCTACGACATACTCTGCTTCAGCTGTACTCAGTGCCACACAGGATTGCTCCCTGCTAAACCAAGAGGTCACACCTGATCCCATACTAAAGCAACATCCTGAAGTACTCTTCCTGTCGATGGCACTTCCTGCCCAATCTGAATCAACATAACCCTCCAGGTTAATCTTCTGATTCGCATCGTACTTGAGCCCATAATCAAATGTACCCCTACATGCTTTGCAACCATCAGGTGAACATGTCTCAATGTGTTCATAGCAAAGCAAATATCTGGTCTCAGGTACATCAAGGACCCAATCATCTGACGATACATCATAGCATCAACTGTCTCTGATGAAGCATCACTTAATAGCTTTAGGTTCGATGCCATAGGTGTAGCCATGCAGTCCATCATCCTGAACCTCTTCAGGATCTCTACTGCATACTTCCCTTGTCCAAGGAAGATTCCATCTGTATTCTGCCACACCATTATACTTAGAACAATAGTGCATCGACACATAACAGGAGCATCACTGGTCTTCCACCTTCAACCTTGGATCAAAGGTTGGAATCCACTTTATTATCAGTAAAGCCTAGAAACATCAGTAATCTGCCCATCTTGTCATACCATGTCAAACCTCAGGATCTTCTGCAATCACTCCCTCTAAAGCGGAGCATCATACTCCCTCTGTCTTCCGTACTCTATGCACTAAAACATTATGTATTGGAGTGACAAGTAGTATCCATCAAGGATCACTGGATACTAAGATCCTCTATCTTGAACTTCTTCAAAAGTTCATCTTGCACCCATCTGTGAGCTTGTCATCCTCTATCAACCTTGTAGCAAAGGTTAAGATATTCTTCAATCTCATCATGTATGTGTTATCCCATGATGTTTCCATCTATTGCATGATGGAACTATGAACTTTTCTTTAGGTCTCGATATTGCGCTCTGACATCATTCTTCTAGAACTGGTCTTCCCTTTCTTCTTGGTGGCTGGAAGGTTCTACATCAATGATGTCACTGCACTCATCATATTATTCTTCATTTTGAAATGTCGTCACTTGCTCTTCGGAACAAGTCTTCATTCTTCTTTGCTTGTAGGCGATTATGTATGCGGTCTTTCCTACAAGTCAAATGCAATTGTATGGTTAGAAACATTTCATAAGGAATATTTATACTGGCAAACACTTATGCATAAATATATGATCATGCAACTACTTTAGCCAATACAACATTCATCCATATCTCACTAAAACTTTCTAGATGCCTTCCATCTCTACCAGGACAACATTGATATTGTGCACTAATACAATATGTCAGCAAAGAGGTTTCATTCTAGATAAGTAGCAATGGAGAATTTGTATAGCACCATGAGCTACTTACCCGTCCCATGCATATTAGTAGTATACTGTCATTAATGCAAACATCCTATCATGCATAATACAATAACTGAATATAAACAAATGTATAACAAAGAAATATCATGAAATGAAAATTGAATACTTATCTTTATTTGTTTCATGGGTGGACTTCTTCTTGAGCCTTCAACTTCACCGTCTTCTTCATTCATGATGTCATCGTTTCTTATCCAAATTCTAGGGTGGATAAGAAGTTCTTCAAGAGTTGAGATCTTCATATTCCTCTTCGATTGAGGGATCTTCTTTGGAAGGTGAGCGCTTGATCTTCAATTGCTCCCATCTTCTCTTCTCTTCTTATGATTCAAGCTTCTTCTTCTTCTTGGATTTTTCTGAAAGTAACCACTTCCTTCTGGCACACATTCCTCGAATGAATGAATCCCACGATCCTGGGAGGCCATTCAAGGTGGCCATCACCACTTCTGTATTCTTCACTTCTTCTTTTACCGCTTCGTCTCCCTCTGAAACTGGAACCTCCATACTCATGTAGGTGTGCAATCCATTTTCTTCAGAGAGATCATATACTTCCAGGCTTGGAAGTTGTCAACTTTTTCAAGCTTTTTACTAAGCTGATGTGATATATCATATTGAAATGAGAACCTCAAATGGAAATAGCAAAGGATTAGATCTTACCGATTTGAGGTGTCCGCCCTTGTCCCGGAGTTCGCTGATCTAGGGTTTGTCGTAGAAACCCTAATTTTAAAAACTTGGAATCTTTCAGATATGATTCTATAAACAGATAGATCTCTTCAAATGGAGCTATCCAATGTACTCCTTTTCTGAAAACAGTGGAGGGAAACTCCCAGAACAGGAAGCCCTAATTTTCTGATTTCTTCTGCAGAATTTCCTGTTACTATTTCTGTGATATCTCCTAAATTACGGATCCTCGGTGACTGAAATTTCTCACTAAGGTAACCTCACATGTCCCTGATCCAACAACATAGGTTTCATCAGAATTTGCTTCACCATTTGGGATTTATGATCCTTTTTCCAAGGTGACCTGTTACAGGACTGTTCAGAACAACAATGTTGTACGGTATGACATGTGTCACTGGTTCATCTTCTGAGTCTGACCTTTGGACCACAGAAATTAGATTCCGTTCTATTTCTGGAACATCTTCAGGAATTCAATTTGGACATTTGTAGCCCAATATATTGCAGATCTCCCCAGATGTCCTGTTTGGGGATGATTTATGGAAGAGGCTGGAACCCTAACTTTGAGAGATCATATCTCCCAGAATACAGTGAATCTGAGGCTGATATTTTTACACAGTGTTAATAAAGATTTTATATTCGGCCCCTGCAATTTTCCGCTTCTGAGACTTCGCCAATCTCGGAATATAGCGACTGTACCAAAACGTAGCATTTTTAGTATTTAGGGTTTCTCCTAGCTCAGGGTCAAACTAGGGTTTGACTTTCCTCGAGTTTCACCCAACCAAATTTCTTGATCCAGGTCTCTAAATTTCGGTCTTGATGAGGATAAAAATCCTATGCTGGTCTCACCCAAAAATTCCTCTTCTGTAGAAAGCCCTAATTTCCACATCAAAACTGAAAATGCTTGAAATTGAATTCCGCATCAACAGAAAGATGCACCCTTCAATGGAGAGTCATCTTAGCATACTTTTGCTGAAAATATATGGAGGAATATCCAAAAACTAGGAAGCCCTAGTTCCTATAGCTGCACAATGTCTTCTTCTGAGGTTAGCTCTGATTCCATGTTAGTTTTTCAACATTTAAGCTAGCATTATGTTAACATCTTTTCACTGAGAGAATAACAAGCACAGCAATCACATAAGCACATCACAAGAGACAAGAGACACAAATATTTTAGGAGGGGAAACCATAAATGGAGAAAACCCCTCACCTTCCTCTAATATAGTATCACCACAAGATGTGATCCCAAAACAGTAAGATGACCTCCCAACACAACAACAGCCTTCTGTCTTCTGTCAAGCCAAAGTATTTCCTTCTCCAAAGGTGCGCCACACTTGAGAGAGCAAGTGATGTAATTCACAAGTGATAAATAGAGAGACTCTCACTCTCTATTTATATTCTTCCATTGACTTGAAGTGCACTCAACCATGTAGGCTTAACTTACTATTACTTACTCGAGCCTACACCTTAATTAGTGTATAATAACCCAAGTGCCCCGAAACTGTGGGGACTTACCTAATGACTTGACAAGACTTGTTTACATTAATAATCGTCCCGATAGGAACATTGGGGTAAGACAATATGACTCAAATACATAATAGAAACACCCCGAAATAAACATCGAGTTACAATATATAAAATACATATAAGAATACATTTCGAAGTTACATATACATCAACATTTCTTGTTTTTGGGGTAGCGAGGTCTGTCAAAAGTATGCCGAGTGGGTACTCATTGGATGGGGAATTTAATTCCGCATCCAATGAGCTCTCCCGATCAAAATTTGAGTAAAAAAACAGGGAGATATCTCAAAAATACAAACAAAAAAAGTAGTTTTTTTTATGATACCTATCCCCAAATTTATATTAAAAAAGTGTTTAAGACCTATACGGTATTTCAAATTTAAAGCAATTTCATTGGCTAACACATGATGACATGGAATTTGAATAAAAGTTAAAAGGCCCATTTTGAGTTGAAATTTCCTCTAATGAGTTGGGGAGTCAAGTCCCTACCAATTCTATACAGGTGCTAGGCCTAAAGGCCATATTACTGAAGCTAGGCAGGATAGCAGGCTTAGAATCACTCCACCAGGCCTCTCGGCCTCTGATTTTCTATGCAGTGGAGTGCATGAGACCCACAATCTATGACTGGAGTACTACACTACTGAGCAACATGAAACACTAGCTCAACGAGTGTAAGGCAGGTAGGGTACGTAACTTCAGGTTCAACAGTACTCTGAGCACGTTTTTCTACGAGCATGTTCCAGGATTGAGCCCTAGGGTGGACCTTCCTCTCCACGGGGTTTGATATCTGGCCCAACGGCGTTGGGAAGATGCTATGCGTAGACTGGGGGGTGGTAGGGTGGCCAACCCATATCCAGCTGAATTCTTTCCATGGTGGCGATGACAAATTTTTGCCATTGATGACTACCCCTATGCAGGGATAGATTTTCGAGGGGACTCGGAAATGCCATTGCCACCAGGATCGGGATATGGAGATATAGGTAACGAATCTCGACCCTCACTCTTTTTAAAATTTTTTGAGTTATTTAATTTTTTTGTATTTTCGTGATTATGTGGAATCAAAAAGACATGTTTTTGCGTGACAATACCAAGTGACATCTACCATTTGTGTGTAGATGTGGGACCACGGTGACCAGAGGGCTTCCCTCGTCATAGACGGAGGGGAAGAGGAGATGACATCATGGGTGTGGATGTGGAGCAAATGCTCTAGAGAATTCATACCAACTTTCTGAGACTAACTCATAGGGTTCCCATGGCACAAGTCGAGGACTTTCCTGAGGCCATACAGCATCAGGTGGTGGGTGTACCACACGCATGGGTGCGTTTATTTTGATGGCTAGCTAGAGCCGTAGTGACGTTCCATGATCACAACCCTCCTCCTCCTCCACAAGATTAGACACCTGGGAGTGTATTCATTTTGTACGACCGTGTATTATGCGATGGTGGCTTTAAAATCCCCAATTTTATATCATGACACTATGTATTACCACATTTTTGATGTATATATAAAAAAGTTTTATGGTGATCGATTTATTTATTTACATGTGTAAAAATTGTGTTTGTGATTAATTTACTATGAATGAAACAAATTCCAATCTAACACGTAGTTAGCATATGATTCAGCAACTTGATTATTATTTCTTGGAATGTGTATATATGTTATACTGTCAAATTGTTGCTCTAACAATCTCACACGTAAGAATCTTCTCAATAACGTCGGATCTCTAACATGGTACAAACCATTGAGCTGTGACACTACTAACTCCGAATCAAGACGTACCTCAAGAGATAGAATGCCATGTAGAATGGCATCTCGTAGAAGCTCAATAACGGCACTATATTCAACAACATTGTTGGAAGATGGCTGTAGACATACACTTCCTGAAGACAGTACCTGACCCATAGGAGTATAAATCACCCAAGCAGCAGAGGCTGAGTGTTGAGTGTGACGGCTTGCACCATCCACAAATCCTATGTAGGTGGAAGATTCCATTGACATCTGCCAAAAGAAACAAAAACTAATCACAAACCCGATCACGATAAGAAAAAGACCTAACTATGCAAAGTTGTACAATAATATACAACAAGCAGCCTTGGCTAAAGATCATGCATAGTATTTTTTGAGATAGAGCCCATTTCTAGGCTCCACCAAAGCTATGCCTTCATAATCTACTAACTCATAGGAACCCTTCTCTAACACACGCTTGACCACATAAGGACCATTCCACATAGGATTAAAATTCCCTGCCCCCAAAGGTTCTTTCAGTTGATCCCATAAAAGGACCAAGTCTCCTTCACTAAACACTCTTGGACGGACAGACTTATTGCACTGGACCTTAACGCGATGCTTATTAACCTCTAGAGCCACCAAGGCATCCCGAAGCTACTCATCAAGTTGCTCAAGGTGAACCAAATGCTCCTCCAAAGGTGAAGTGTCTGGTAAGAGTTCCACAGCTAGCTTCAACAAAGGAATTTTGCATTCAACCGGCAATATCAACTCCACTCCATGTACAAGCTGATATGGAGAAAAACCAGTGCCAGTCTTAACCGTGGTTTGATATGCCCACAAAGTAGGATACAACATAATATGCCAATTATTCTTGCTTTAAGTGATGGTTCATTGGAGAATGGATTTGAGTGATTTATTCACTGCTTCTACCTGTCCATTTGCTTGAGGGTAGTAAGAAGAGGAGTGCTCTTGCTTATACCCTAACTTGGATGCCAACTCTTCCATCATACAGTTCTGAAAGTGCGAGCCATGGTCAGTGACAAGCTCTTTCAGAATCCCGAACCGATTAATAATTTGGTTGAATACAAAATGAGCAGCTGTCTCACTGTCGTATTTTACTTTAGGCATAGCCTCAGCCCATTTTGTGAAGTAATCAATAGCCACTATAATGTGTGATGGTTCCCCCCAGCCAAAGATGGGTTGCAATCCATAAAATCGAGCCCCCACTTAGTGAAGGGACCAGCGGGGATAATGGGATGTAACAGGGCAGGTTTCGAGCGCATATTACGTGTGAACACCTGGAAAGGGTGGCACCTCTTGACCGCATTAAAACAATCCTTAAAGATCAACGACCAAAAATAACCCGCTCTCAAAATCTTTTGAGCTGTAGAAATCCCAGATAAATGACCACCACACGCCCCTCCATGGAAATCATTCAACACTACCTCAGCCTCCTCATGAGTTAAACAATGTCGTAACATGGAATCTACCCCATGGCTGTACAAAGTATTGTCCACTATAAGGTAGTTCTTAGAGACGTGACGTAATCATCGTCATTCATCTCGTGAGAGGTGAGTAGGGGTCCTATGTGTTTGCAAATATACTATGATATCCCCATACCATGGGTTTAACGTTGTGATTAAGAAGATGTGTTCATTGAAAAACGTATCTTCACAAACCAACTCCTCAGCCTCACTCGGGAAATCCGATATAATCTTTGCAAAGATTAAAGATTTGTTCGATTTTGCTGAAACAAATTCGAGATGAAATTCTTGCAGAATGACAATCCATTTATTATACTCTCCCCCAATCATCCTTCATGTGAGGATGAACTGAAATGGATTGACATGGGCCATAACCAATGTCTGGCAAAGGAGAATATAATGTCTCAAACACTGAACCGCATGTACGGTAGCTAAAGCAAGCTTCTCGACATGAGAATAATGAATCTCCGCGTCAATAAGGTTTAGGATCAGATAATATATGACATGCTCTTGGAGCTCCTCATCCCCTTGAACCAAAACCATCCCAATCATCTCTAAAGACGTGGCCACATATAATAAGAAATCATGGCTATAATCCGTAGGAGTAATCACTGGGGCTGATGCTAGGGATCGCTTGAGTGCATCGAAGGACTCCTAGGCTCGCTCATCCCATTCAAAGGGAGTATCCTTCTTCAAGAGACACATGAAGCCTCTAGTCAAATTGGAAAAATTGACAACAAATATTCGTAAGAAGTTTTCCATCCCTTGCAAACACTGAAGATGACGAATATTCTTCGGGGGAGACAACTGAAGTATTGCCTCAACCTTCAAAGGGTCAACCCTTATACCCTCTTTTGACACAATGAATCCTAACAAATGACCTGACTTCACACAAAATATGCACTTATGAGGATTTAATCTAACTGAATAGTGCCACCATCTTTTGAATACGAATCTCAAGTGATAGGGATGACACATTCTCATGCGAGAATGAGCAGCGAGGTCATCCAAAAATATTTCAATAATAGACTTGAGATCGTGGAAGATCAAGGTCATCGCCCGCTGAAATGTAGCTCCGGTGTTTTTAAGGCCGAAAGGCATTTTCCAATATATAAATGTTCCCCAAGGACAAATAAATGTAGTCTTATGTTGGTCCTTAGGTTTAATTTGTATCTGATTATACCTGGAAAAGCTGTCCATGAAGGAAAACACCTCGCTACCCCCACACTCATCCAAAATCTGATCAATAAATGGTGTGGGGAAGTTATCCTTAGGATAGGCACGATTCAAATCATGGAAATCAGTGCATATGTGGATCGGTCCCTGCTTCTTATCCACTGGAATGGGGTTTGAAACCCACTCCGTCAAGGGAATGGGATAAATGAGACCGGCTTTCAATAGCTTCTCTATCTCTTCCTTAATGGCGGGTGCTTTCCTAGGATTCACGGCGCGTAAATGTTGTCGAACATGCTTAGCGTTGGGTTAAGTCTTAATATCATGTTCGACAATTCAATGGTCAATACCTGGCATCTCGTTGTAATAACAAGTAAAAATATCATGAAATTCCTTAAACAACTCGGTATATTCTAGAATCTCAGCATGCGAACATTCCGCCCTAATATAGACATTCCCTATTGTTCCAAGATTATGAGAAATGTTGATAGGAATTGTTGACGATATGTTTTCCATGTTTCCATCAACCATCGGACCAGGAGAGCTTAATGGAACCACAGGACTACCAACGTTCTGACTAAGAATCTCCCTATAATCCTCATTTTCCAAATGGTCAAGAGCTGGAAGGAAATACGATCTATGATGAAGTTCCTCCCATGGTGGCTCAACTCCTGACATAGCCTCAATAATCAATTCATCTAAAGGGAACACCATATCAAGGCAGTCGTGGGCATGACAAGACTATACTGCCCATGCCGATAGCACATAGGGGTCTTCCTCCTCCGTCCGCGAAGAGGAAGAACAAGGCTCTACAACATTCTTGAGATTAGCTTGAGAAGATACCATAGCTGCAGGTAGCGGCATGCTCGTCTCGACAGGCTCACTCGAATTACTTAGTGTAGGAAGAATCCAAGGGTCTTCCATATGAATTGTGAGAAAAGACACCGATATCATAGAAGTAGAAGCATCATCAGAACAAGATCCTATCATGAGGATCGGTGCAGGACAACTAAAGCTTCCCATGAGGGATGGATACATGCCTACACCCACACTCCCAGTTGCCAGCTGAGAGTGTTCAACGATCGGGATCGAATCTCCCAAAGATGCGGTAATAGACGGATTCTTGAATGCCATTTGATCAATCATTATGATCTTCCCATTATGTGGTAAGCATACAACGCGGAACAAGGAAGAAGAAACGGCTTGCATACTATACATCAAGTTCCTACCCAGCAAGAGATTATAGTCAAGGGGCACGTCAACCACCTCAACCTCTATCGCAATGGTCTTCCCCCCCAAACAGACTTTAAGGGAAGGAAGGATTCCGTGTAGCCTAAAACATCTCCCATCAAAATCAGTTAACATAGTCGCTGATTTAGACAGCTCAGGAGAACCGAGACCCTTCCAACAGGCCAAAGACATCACAAAAGCGGCAGTGCCCTCATCAATCACAGTACGTTTGACGATCATACCAAGACATTCTACATGCACCAAAAGAGGCACATAGTAGGGAAAGTAAGGCTAATGTCTCGTGGTTTCAAATTTGATCATAGAGGAAGAATCATCATCGTTGACACCAAGGGCAGAAAGCAACACCTTCCTTTGTGAAGGACAACTCTGAAGCACTTCAAATGCAGACATTGCACAAGGAGTATGGCCCAAATCCTTGACAACTGAATAATTCTTGGTGGCTCGGGCATTTGGATTATGCCCTGAATGCTTAAGGACTCCCTTAGGAATGTGAGGTGTAGCCTTAGGTTTATCTGCAGGTTTCTCAATGCGCAAAGGGGTTTCTGGTGGATCAAGCTCTTTTCCTGGGATGGGTTGTGATGAACTATAATCTTTCACACGAGTCACAAATTTCACAGCACGAACCATGTTAATGCACCCACGACCACTACCCTCTGGTGGATCATCATCACTAGACTGGTCATGGGACTTCGAGTTCATATTTTGGTTATGCGGTAAAGGGTTCGTTAGCACGGCTGGGCCTTGTGCTAAGAATCTCAAAGCTTCATCAATCCAAGGGCACAAGTAAGTAAGGTGATCATCCTTACATAACTTGCAAGGGAACTTAACCTTATGTTTCGCTTGCTTGTCCCCCCCAGCATTTTTACCGTTCTGGTCATTATTGTTAGCATTCTCATTCTTATTCCCACCCTTTCAATTATTATTTTTACCCTTCTTTCTATTTCGTCCAGGCTGTTGGTTACCCTTCTGGTCCAATGATTGCACAGAAAGTACATTCACCATTTGGGTGGGTTGAAACGAAGCCATAGCTTGTCCCGAAGCAGATTGGTTGATTGACAATTTACTAGCTTGTTTTGCAACCGAATCTGCAGGTTTCGCACTTGCACAACCCACAATGTCATTGGCATGTGGTCCAGGTTTGACTTTGGGATCGAAACTGGAACAAGGGGCATTGGGAGTAATCTCATACAACAAACCGGACTGAGCATAGATCAAGTCCAATTCCTGTGCCCTAAAAATCACTTGTTCCTCATTCTGCACTCCGTATGTGGAAAAATCTTTCGCTATATATGGCAATAACGACTTGAGGAACCACTCAAGGAGGAATTTTGGCGGTATAAAAGCTTTAATTAATATCTTCCGTCTACGCCACTCTTGAATATGATTAGAAATATGTGTGGCTTTATCTTGCCGAAATGTTGACAAGAGTTCAGTACCAACGTCATAGCGCATTGGTAGCTGGAAGTGATTAAGAAAATTCATCACAAGGTCGTCGAACAAAGTAAAAGCGCCCCTAGGTAACTCTATATACCATTTCGCAGCAGGCCCTGTGAGGGTGCGTTGAAATAGTCTCAAACGGACTGAGTCCTGATGTAATGAATTCGAAGAGCACCATAGGTGAAACGTAGTAACGTGTTCACTCGTATCCTCTCCCGGTTTGCTTTTGAACTTAGGTATGTCTGAAGGAAGCTTGGTAGGGACAGCCGACCAAGCTGGGTCATTAGCCACAGGATCGTTCGTAAGTCTCGATAAGTCAGGAAGATTAAGCGTCGTGAGGAAAGGGAGCCTAGGATGATGAGGTCTATGGACCGCTCCCTGATTCATATAGGGTTGATTACCACCATGGCCTTGGCCATAGTGTCCTCCTCCTGTCTGACCCGTATAGGGTGGCATGGAAGTACAATAGTACGGTGGACCTTGACTAGTAGGAGATACAAAGCTGTAATTAGGAGAGTAAGCAGGTTGTTGATACCCGCCTCCATAAGGTGAAGAAACCTATCCATACTACATCCCATAATAAGGTCCATAGGTCATCGCATGCGATGCCCCTTGAGACACTCTGTAGGTAGGAAGATACGCTCCGGAAGTAGGGATATACACTTCGGAAACAGTAGGATGACCTCTAGAAGCATGAACATAGCCTCCCGAAGTAGCGGGTGGTATGTGGACTTGAGACAAAAACTGGTCTAGTAACCGTAGTATCGACCTGACTCGTAGCCATATACCGGCTCGAAGGACCACATGAATAAGGTGGAGGATGTACATTTGAAGAACTAGGGACCGAGGATGAAGGAACTTGAGTAATAATATATGTATTACCACCTATCATCACTCGTCTCGGATCTGGTATCCTAATCGGATCGGTAAACCTAGACCTAGGAGGGATATAAGATGTAGCTTCCACCACTGGGACGGAAGGTGCAATGTGACTAGTGCTCCCAAACCTCTCCGCATGGTAAGGAATGAGAGTGTCCCCAGGCATAGTGTTAGGCTCGAAATCAGATTCGACATGGAATGTCAAATCATGTGTAGGGAAACCAGACGTAGCATAACTACCGTAGCTAGTGTTGGCAGGTTCAAAATGAGTGTCGGCATCCTCCGACATTCCATACCGGTAACATGTCAATGGGGAATCTGACCTAGAGTGAGTAGGTCTATCATGTATGGCTCCTATCTCAGAAATCATGGGACCTAACTCAGCTAAGTCGGGTGAAGGATCAAAAGTAGGTGTAAATTCCCCATTGTCTACACAAATGGGAGGAGGTGGTTCAGAAATATCCTCTGAATGATCTCCCATGGTGTGTGAATCAATGTGTGACATAGTCCGCGTGGACAGTCTAGGTCTCTCTCCCAAAGGAGGAGTAGAAGTAGAAGGCGGAAGCCTTGCTAAACGACGAGAACGGCGAGGAACCGCACTTGAATCCATAATGACTCAAAAAATAGCAAAGACTCTCTATTTACATAAACCCTAGGCCAACTATCATGCACAGAGCAATCACTAATAAAATCTAAAGCCAAATGCAAGCAACAAGGGCTAGATAAGTGAGCTCCCGAATGAAGCAGGTATGTCTCACCTAGGAGAGGCTTGAGACTCCCATACACAACAAGCGGAGGTATGTAACCAATTATTGTGGCCCTCAGCTTCAACGCGTAAAGTGACTGTGCTGTCCGACCCCAACCTGGCCGGGACACCTGCAGAATAACCTCTACAAGTACCCCCTTGATATCCTAGGTAAGGCCACTAAGGTCACCTAAATATACTCAATGCTCAGGTGGGCAGTTGCAGGCGGGATTGATAGTATGGGTAGGGTAGCAAAGCCCGAAACTCTCGAAAGAGCCCCCAGATACGAATACAATCCTGGAAATATCTCCGGTGCTACTCAGTTATGACTAGGGGTCATCCCAATCAAAAACCACTCACACTGCCTCGTGCTTAACTCCCGTTTGAGAGGAGGATCTTGAGAACACTGGTTATACCAAGGATTTCACACACTCACCTGGACAGACACCTAGATGTTGTTGTTTAGTGATCTTGGAGAATTGTCTTACAATGAACTATTCCAAGATCCTAAAACCTAAGCTTGTTGATGCACCCTAGAAAAGAAAAGAGTGTAATTCATTTTATTTAGCATTGATTTTAGTTGGCTTTATTACTCAAAAATAGGATATGGTCGGGCAAATAGTGGTGTTATGACGCAACAAGAAGTAAAATGCACACCTAACAATCAATGCAAATGCATTGTGTCCATGGAAACAAGGTATGCTATTACGTGAAATGCACAATTCTTCTTCAAACGATAAATGCAAATTTCCTATACGAATTCCTAACTAGTACTCCAAAGCAAATCTATATCTAGTGCAAGTACAATGCAAAGTGCAAAATGCAATGCATGATGATAAGCAAATATTTTTGGGCTTTTTGAAAATAAAAGAGATGCAAAAGGCAAAAGAATGATTCTACGACCCCTAGACTCTACAAGCACACCCAAACAACATTCAAACAAAGCACTAAGGTAAAAGAACTCTAATGCACTAATCTCAAACAAAAAATAAAAAATGACATGACAAGAACTTTCCTAAAAAAAAAAATTTAGGCCAAAAAAAATATTTCTGGTCAGAAACAGAGGTCTGAACAGACTCAGGCAGTGCCAAAGGAGACTTAGCAACTAACAGAATTCACCCAACAACCAATTATCTTCCACAAAAAGGTAAATTCAAAGGCATACGCGACTGTTCGCAGTAAACCCGCGTGTATACGCAGAAATCACAGAGTAAACCGCGTGTATACGCGACTGTAAATCAAAAACTTGTGTACAGGAAGAAAATGTGCATAAAATCAAGGCAAACAGACAAGTGGAGACAAACTTCACACCAATCAGACTCTACTAGGCATACATGCCCCCATAAAAAGAGAGAAAGAGCAATGCAAATACATTGAATGCTGAGAAAACAACCCCCAAAGGACAACTACTAGGAACTCCCCAGCGGAGTCGTCAATTCTGTTACGGAGAGAAATTCCTATGGCTTGGGGTACCACAATAGACAGCTTGACTCTAGAAATCAATCCTTTCCAATATGCAGTAGAAATAAAATGTCTAACACTAAAGGATCAGACCTCGTACCTTATTCCGGACGGTTGAAGTAGATCCCCGTTGAGCTTTCCAACTTCAGCTTGAATTGCTATATTACTTCCTCGACAACAAGTAAACAATACAAGAATTCTATATATCATGGTGTTAGATCTATTCTAGCATATATAATCAATAATGTAAAAGCATTTGACATGATCCCATGGATAAAATTTTCATTCAAATACACATCATTGGACAGGAAAAGATATTTCTATTAATATAAATCAGAGATTACAAGATACAACCTCTAACGGCACGTCTGCGAACCGGAGAAATTGAATCCCCCACTTGGGCCTCCACCACTTCAATCCTCCATCTCTCGATAGCAAGCTCACAAGCAAAAGGAAAGCTTGGGAAGAACACAAAAGTGCTCCAAGGGACAAAGGGATGTAGACTCAAGCATAAGTTTTGGCAACAATGGACTATAGTTTCATTGCTCTCAATTCTCTCTTATGCCTTCAATGTACCAAGGGGTTCCTTATATATCTTTTCAAAGGGATAATGAAAGGTCGAATCCAAGCGATCTCAAGGCATAGGGAAGGCCAGGAGTCGAATGAGTTGGATCCATGTCAAGGGAAACTCCAAAAGGATTTGGATTATGCACACATCTCGATGTACGCGGTTTTATTGGTCAAACCCTCGTATGTACGCACTTATAGATTTAAAAGTTGCGCATATCATTTTTCATGTGTTTTTAGGGATGATCAATGAAACATCAAAGGACAAAAAATGGTCCATAGGGGCTAAGGAGTCTGCAGCGGGACAGGGGAAGTCCATGGTGGACTTGGGCCTCCACCACTTCAATCCTCCATCTCTCGATAGCAAGCTCACAAGCAAAAGGAAAGCTTGGGAAGAACACAAAAGTGCTCCAAGGGACAAAGGGATGTAGACTCAAGCATAAGTTTTGGCAACAATGGACTATAGTTTCGTTGCTCTCAATTCTCTCTTATGCCTTCAATGTACCAAGGGGTTCCTTATATATCTTTTCAAAGGGATAATGAAAGGTCGAATCCAAGCGATCTCAAGGCATAGGGAAGGCCAGGAGTCGAATGAGTTGGATCCATGTCAAGGAAAACTCCAAAAGGATTTGGATTATGCACACATCTCGATGTACGCGGTTTTATTGGTCAAACCCGCGTATGTACGCACTTATAGATTTAAAAGTTTCACATATCATTTTTCATGTGTTTTTAGGGATGATCAATGAAACATCAAAGGACAAAAAATGGTCCATAGGGGCTAAGGAGTCTGCAGCGGGATAGGGGAAGTCCATACAAAGTGTGATTCACCTAGAGTGGTGAAATTCGCTATAAAACTTTGCTCTCCATGGTCAACGCATTACCTGATTCCTCACCTATGCTTTTTCTTCTCATTTCCTCACTAAGAATAACACCAACAACATCATCAAACTTAAGAGTGTTTGAACTAGGGACAGAGTTACTTACAACCATGACCAATCTATTCTAGCTTTTTGGCAATGAGCACAAGATTAGAAGAGCCCTAACCTCATCATCAAAGTTCACTTTTACAGAACTTAACTGACTGGTAAGTGTATTAAACTTATTTAAATGGTCAGCAACAGATCCACCTTCCGACATCTTCATATTAAATAAACGATTCATTAAAAATACCTTGTTAGAAGCCGAGGGTTTTTCGTAGAGCTTACTCAATGCACTCATCACAGCCTCATCTTTTTTTTCTTTTGAAATATTCAAGTCCACCGATGAAGCTAGGCATAGCCATATTGTTCCCAGTGCCTTTCTGTCAAGAACCTCCCATTCTCCATCCTTCATAGCTATTGGATATTTTTCTTTTTCGCCCAACGGTGGGTGTAGATCCTTCTGGTACAGATAGTCCTCCATTTTCATCTTCCATAACTGATAGTTTTGGCCATTAAATTTCTTGACCCTAAACTTTCCTTCTTTCGCCATTGCTCCCAATAGAACCAGGAACCCTTCTTTCCTGCGAGCTTACCAACCAAATAGACCGTTTGGCTATGATACCAATTGTTAGAAAACAGGATCGCAGAGCAATAACAGATATACAGTTAAAGCAACAAACAAGATGCAAAACACATTAAAACATTACAGAGAGACACATATATAATGTGGTTCACCCAAATGATGGGCTATGTCCACAAAGAAATTGCCAGTCCTTTTATTACAGTCCATAAAGATGAAGGGATACACCCTGTAGAAAAACCGATGCACTTCCTCTTCATGCTCTCACATTCTCTCTTCCAATACACTACAATACCATACTCAGTCATTTTACAATGCTTTCTTTTATAGGGGAAATACAATGGAAAAATTCTAGGGTTAACCCAATACCATGGGTCCGCAATACTGTTGGCAAACACACATCCCAAAAAAATTTCTCGGAGGCTCCACCCTCGAACCCCAAGGTAAGGGGAACGAGTTTACAGTACTCCTAGGTTACAATCACAACTGAATAATATCTCTGGATCTAGAATATTAGGCTCCGCAATCAACATATCCCTCCTAGGAAGCGCACTTGGTGCCATCTGTAAGTCTCAAGTTTTTAAGCATCTTCAAATGTTATTTAATTTTTATGTTTTCAGTATAAATGAAAATAACAAAAACATTTTTTCCCTGGATCTTAATATATATTGAATAGTTTCAATAGACATAACACCCATCCATTCAGTAGACCTTCATTTATTCAATCAAAGGTTGCAGGAAGGGGAGGGCATTAATTGTCAGACAAATTATATAATATAATCTATTGCATTTAATGTCAATCCGAGGGCTCGTAATCTTGTGAAGTGCTTGGAAAAATATATGTAAAATTTAATCTAAAGTGTTTCAAAATATGTCTAATTCACACCTATATCCTTCAACAACCAAATTCTAAAAATAACAAAGCTGGGATCCCTCACACCAAAACGAATATGAACAATTCTTCAAATAAAGTATACAATCCTTTGGAACCAATACTATTGCAACATGGATATAACAAAGAATCGCATTGATCTCTCTATAAACCTTTGACTGTTGATATTAATCCCACACAGATTCCAATCAACACACCAAAATATGAAAACTCTTCAAATAAAGTATACAATCTTTTGGAACTAATAATATTGCAACATGGCTATAAAGTATAGCATCGATCTCTCTGTAAAACTTTGACTATTGATATTAATGCCACAAATATTCTAATCAACACACCAAAATCTAAACATAAACTAAAATAGTAACTATGAATTTGAGAGCTGCAAATTCTTGCAGAAGTTGAAAATAGAGCACTTAAACATATAAACCGACAGTCACACAGTTATAAAAGGAAATTAGGGTAGCATATACCAGAAGGAGGGGGGCATTCCTCCCTTGGAATACGCTGCCAAGGAAGACTCTGATAGTAGGATAATAGTTTGTAGCAAAAACTATTTATTCCAGCATAAATAAATTACATCATGGTCTTCACTCTTCAACCCAACCTGCAACCTCTACTTCTTCCTAACTATTGGTTTATCCTAAAATACTGAGAGGGGGGGTGAATTAGTATTGACCTTTTCTAAACTAAAACACAAAATAATCAACAATTATAACATAGATTTTATCATGGAAACCTCATAGAGAAAACCACCAACTCATACTCATTAATAAGATGAATTTACAAAATTGTTTATCTTATACAATAGAAAGGATGCAAGACACACCCTGGGTTTTTCCTACAGATACAAACTAGGATGCTACAACACCCCTTATGGTTTTATATCTATTTTAAATAAACAAGGATGCTACAACACCCTGTTCTCTAGCTACGACCGGAAGGAGGCTTCGACCCCCCCTACAGACCTGTGGTCTACCCTAGCACCACCCTGCTACCCTAATCTAATTTTATTCAGACTTTGGAATAGTTGTAAGCTATTCATTATGGACTCTATTAAACTGGTTAACAGAGACACTTCATTTAGAACAAAAAATTCATTTAAATACTTGGTACCTTCATCGTTTCAACGCAACTCTTCATTGTTGTGTCTTTTCAATTTGGGTCATAACTGTTTGTTTACAAACACACAAAAATAACACTTACCTTTTCAATTCATCGCATTCCTTCACCAAATGTCCACGTTTCATTCCTCCCTCATCCTCAGATCTCAATTTCACAGCCCTATTTATCGTTCTTTGATATTTTCGCAATGAAAAAACTCTTTCTGCAATTATATTTACCATTTTTTACCGAGGTCGTTGATCCTACCGTAAAGTACGATCTAGACCGTAGATCTGAATTGTGTTTTCCAATTTTTGGACTTCCGCAATTTCCTTTCTGCAACGGTCTTTCCGCAACATTGATCTATTTTTGTCAGGATTGATCTCAGCCGTCCGATCTTCAGATTTCAAGATGCGGGATGCAGGATGCGGTATGCGGAATTTAGGATACCCGACCAAGTTTCCTAAGTTTCCTCCCTGAAACTTTCATTTTGCATGTGGCTTGCGGGGTGCAGGATTCCTGACCAATTTTCCAAAGTTTCGTCCCCATAACTTTTCCTCCACAATTTTGTTTCCGTATTGCGAGATGTTTCCTAACCGTTGGATCTTGTGCGGGATCAATGTCCACCGTTCAATCTTGATCTTTCAAAAATGATCCTCCTTCACTTGATATTTTTACTCCATGTCATCATATATGTCATGCCACATGCCCAACTATTGCATTTCATGTCATGACTACCTTAGTCTTTTACTTGCTTGACTGCCTTAGTCTTTTACTGAGTAAGTTCAGCCATCATATATGCTGGTTATTTCTTTTTTCATTTGTGAACACTTTGTTGATGTATATGTAACTTTAGAATGTATTCACTTGTATGTTTCATATATTGTACCCTGATGTTTATTCTAGGAAGTATCTGTAATGTAATTGAGTCATGTCATGCCCCGATGTTCCGATCGGGAGTTTCTATAATGTGGGTAACCCTCCTATATATCAAGGGTTAAAGTCCTTGAAATTGTGGGGCCCTAGGGTTATTAGACTATCCTAGAGAATTCAACCCTAGGTGAGTTATTGTAATTCTGGGCAATAGTCTCCACCATTGTGTTAAGGATAACCCTCCTTATTGGTCGGAGGGGCAAAGTACCCACAAGTTGTGGGGCACTAGGGTTATTAGACTCTCCAAGAGATGTTGGCTCTAGTAAGTAATTGTTAAGTGAGGACGACATTTTGGAGAGGACATTAAGTGAATGAAAGAATATAAATAGAGAGTGAGCCTCTCTATTTATCACACACACACACACACACACACACACTCATTGGGACGCATGAGTGAGAGAGAAGTTGTTGGGACAAGAGAGAGACTACTGTTGTCGGGAGATCATCTTTATGTTTTCGAGTTTTACTTTTGGTGTTGATTCTATCTCTAAGAAAGGTGCGGGGTTTTCTCCTTTATGGTTTCCCTGAGGAAAATTATTTGTGTCTCTTGCCTCTTGTGTTTATTGTTGTGCATGTTATTCTCTCAGTTAAAGATCCTAAGATCATAATGCTATCTTGAATGATAAAAATATAACACACTTTTGACATCAATGACAACCATATACTCAACAATCTCCCCCTTTGACATTGAGGGAAACCTCTGAACATTATTCCCCTTTGACAATGACAAAGGAACCTTTCTATGTGACACCTCCCCCTGTTAGCATTTCTCCCCTTGAGACTGAGCTCTTTCCTCTTAGTGTTTTTGAAATGGAATTACTCCTATTTTTTGTCTAAGATGCTCAAAATATTCTTTAGGTAGTGGTTTGGTAAAATTCTTATCAATCTATTCTTTAGTGTCAATATATTCTAATTTGCCAGTTTTTTGAGAAACATGTTCTCTTATATAGTGATACTTGATTGGTATATGTTTTGTCTTAGAGTGCATGCTATAATTTTTAGACATATTTATAGCACTAATGTTATCATAGTTGATAACTATTGGATGTTCATATTTTACAAGTTAAACTTCCAGAGTTTGTCTCATCTAGATAACCTAAGTGCAACATGAGGTGACAACAATATATTGTACTTCTACTGTGGAAAGTGAAATAGATGATTGTTTTTTACTTGACCATGATACGAAACAATTTCCCAGAAAAAATGTTGCTCCACTAGTACTTTTTCGATCCTCAACATATCCTTCCCAATTGCATCAGTAAATGCTTTTAGGGTAAAGTATTGTCCTTTCGGATACCATAGACCATACTCCATGGTGCCCTTTAGATATTTGAAAATCCTTTTTACTATGGTTACATGTGTTTCCTTGGGAGATGACTGGAATCCAGCTACCAATCCGATAGCTTGCACGACATCTGGTCTTGTGGTTGTTACATATAGCAGACTACTGATCATAGATCTAAACAAGGTATGATCTACTTCTAGTGATTCATGATCCTTACTTAACTTGCAACCGGTGACCATTGGAATACCAACATTTTTGGAATCTTCCATTTTAAAAAATTTGAACATATCATTGATGTACTTAGTTTGATGGCTTCCAAATATGGTATCATCCACATAGACAATGACAATGATCATGTTTTTATCTTTTATTTTTAGATAAAGATTAGTTTCAGTTGCTCCTCTTTTAAAACCTTTTTGTTTTAAGTAGCTATCTAGTCTTGAAAACCATGCTCTTGGAGCTTGTTTAAGACCATAGAGAACCTTCTTCAATTTGTAGCCATATTCATTGTTCTCTGATAGAAGAAACCCTTCAAGCTGTTCAATATACTCCCATTTACAGACTTGACATCCATCTGATATACCTTGAAGTTTTTATGGCATTACAGTGCTAAAAACATTCTGATTGCTTCAAGTCAAGCTACAGGAGAAAACGATTTCTTCAAAGTCAATACCTTCCACTTGGGCATAACCCTTACACACCAATCTTTCTTTATTCCTTATTACTTGACCATCTTGATTGAATTTGTTTTTAAAAATACATTTGGTTTCTACAATGTTCTTATCTTTAGGTCTTGGGACAAGTTCCTAGGTCTCATTTTTTTCAATTTGATCTAGTTCTTCATTCATGGCTTTTACACATTCATCACTTTTACTAGCTTCTGTGAAGTTATTGGGTTCTACTATGGATAGTAGGGCTTGTTCAACACATGTTAGTTGTGTTCTTGTTTTGACTCCTGCATTTTTATCACCCATGATCTGTGATTCTGGATGATCCTTTTGTGTCCTTCTATAAGAATTTTTAGTGTCATGTCTAGGGAGTTCTTCTTCATTTTCCTGTGTATCTTCCTCCTCTTTTCCTTCTTCTTCATTATGAATACTCTTGTCTCTTTGCAGTTCTTCTATCTTGTCATCACTTGTATTAATATCTTCAGGATCTTCTTCTTTCATTCGTTTTACATCATCTACTTTTACATCAGCACTCTCTATAATTTTATGTAACTTTTTATTGAAGCATCTATATGCCCTTTTGGTGGATGAATATCCCAGAAAGATTCCTTCATTAGTACTAGAGTCAAACTTTCCAAGATCATCATTGTTTCTTTTGATGTAACATTTATTGACAAATATTTTAAAATAGCTGACTGATGTTTGTCTTCCATACCATAATTCGTAGGGAGCCTTATCCTTATTTACTTTGAGTTGTTCTCTATTGAGTGTGTAGACAACTGTGTATACAGCTTCTCTCCAAAAATAATCTGATAATTTTTCTTCATTAAGCATTGTTCTGGCAGCTTCTTGGACTGTTTATTTTGGCAAGGTTGTCAAAGCTTAGGTGTCCCAACATTTTGTGCCACAACCAACTTTCATCTATCATGCTTAAATAGATTTGGTTTTCATTTTCCAAGATGTATACATTGTTTGCATTCCTCATGGAAATGCCAACTATATTCCCTGATTTCTTATTTTGAATTTCACAATTTTTTGAGTCAAAGATGCAAATGTAACCTTGGTCACATGTTTGACTTACACTGAGCAGATTAGGCTTGAGGTTTTCAACTAGAAAAACATTTTCTTCTTTGATCTGGCTGTTGATAACAGCTGCTTTTTTGCCAATTATTTTTGAAGATAGACTATCTCCAAAAGTAACTTTTCCTTTATTATCCTTTAATGTAATGAATTTACTTGAGTCACCAGTCATATGTTTTGAGAAAACATTGTCCAAGTGCCATAGGTTTTGGTTTTCGGTTGCACATAGAGCAATCATGGAACTTTCATGTCCTTCCTTCTCTCTCCTATATTTCTTTTGCTTGGTACTCTGAGATTGAGTTGCATTAGTATTCCTTGTAGGAGTTTTTAGTTTACAATCCCTTGCCATATGCCCATGGTTATTACATTTACAACATTCTATGACATATTGTTGGAGTAGTGAAAACATATTCTTATTTCCCTTTGTCTTAATGCTTAATGGCTTTTTCTTGTATTCAAATTCCTTTCTTTTAGTTCTGTAATTTAAAGCTTTATGACCAAAATTATTACAAGAATAGAAGTAACCTAAAAAGATCCGTAGATATCTATTTGGTCTTTTGGGTTCTATATTATTTATGTTTTCATCTTGAGAAATTAAGCCAGCTTTCTTGTTTACTTCCTTTTTAGCTGGATTCTTCAATATTTCAGCATAACCTTTCTTACCTCCTTTTTGATTGGTGATTGGAAAATTTTCTGGCTTCTTCTCTTTAACAAACACCAAACCAGACTTATCATTTGATGGTTTTTGGCTACTCAGAATGTCATCTAGAATCCTTGATTTGTTCACAAACTTTGATTTGAAGGATCCTTCATCAAGATTTCTCTTGAACTGTGTGATCTCCTCTGCAAGTTTTTCATACTCTTGTATTCTTTTTTTGAGCTGAAGGTTTAGATCCTTTTCAACCTTTTGGGATTCTAGAAGTCGGGTTTCCAACTGATTGATGATAAGATTCGACTGTTTGTTCTTCTTTCTGCTTTTGTCAAGTTCTTCAATAGTACTGACAAGTTCATCTCTTAGGTCCACTTCTCCCTCTACATATGAGCCATTATTTGAGGTTTGAGTGTCTAGACCCATAAGTAGTACTTCATTTTCTTCATCTTCACTTTCATCTAAATCTTCACTGTCTTCCATGGCATAAACAATTTTCTTGTTCCCATAGGGTTTTTTTTTGCTTCCTGGTTTACCTCTTCTAAATTTTGAAGTTTCTTTTTCTTCATTCTCATCTTGTTTACTGTAGGTGCATTTGGAGGCAAAATGTCCAATCCTTCCACAATCAAAACACTTTAAAGGTAATTTTCCCTTGTACTTTCTTGTCCCTTTCTCAAGTTTATTGATGAAAAAAGATTCCTCATCATTTGGATTTTCTGATTGATTTTTTAAGGTGGACTTAAAGAATGCTTCCTTTCTTGAAGATTCATTTTGTTTTGTTCTCATTTTGTATGCAGTGAGAATTCCATGTAGCTCATGTATTGCCATCTTTTTAAGATCATCTCATTCTTCTAAGGTGGATACTTTTGGGTTAAACCTCATTAATAATTTTCTTAGTACTTTACTTACCACTACCTTTTCTTTTAGTTTTCCTCCAAGCCCTCTGATCGTATTAACAACTTCGTCTACCAGAAGAAGATACTCACCAATATTTTCTTCTTCTTTCATGTTCAGATATTCAAACTGACTCCTATATTTTTGAATTTTGGATTCTTTGACTTTAGATTCTCCTTCATAGATTAGTTTTAATTTGTCCCAAGCTTGTTTGTCAAATGTCCATGGTATAACCTTAGTAAATACTGATTGTGTTAGGCCACTTAATATTGTGTTTAGAGCTTTGCCGTTACCTTCATATTGTCCTAGTTCAATTGTGTATGTAGGGTATAGGTTTCAAATGTTAAGTTCTTTTTCAGTTGCTGCCCAAACCTTCCACCCCAGGGACATCAGATGACATCTCATTCTAACACTCCAATACACATAATTATCTTCAATAAAAAGTGGAGGTTTGTTAGTGGATAGTCCTTCTTGTCGATCCATTGTGTTCTTTGAATGGGATCTTCCTTCCAGTGGTTAAGTTGTATGCAAAGGAACCTCGCTCTGATACCAATTATTGGTTTATCCCACAATACTGAGAGTGGGGAGTGAATCAATATTGACCTTTTTTAAACTAAAACACAAAATAATCAACAATTATAACACATATTTTATCGAGGAAACCTCAAAGAGAAAACCACCAAATCATACTCATTAATAAGATGAATTTACAAAATTGTTTATTTGCTACAATAGAAAGGATGCAAGATACACCCTAGGTTTTTCCTGCAGCTACAGACTAGGATGCTACAACACCCCTTATGTTTTTCTATCTATTTTTAACAGACAAGGATGCTACGAAACCCTATTCTCTAGCTATGATTGGAAGGAGGCTTCGACCCCCCTTGCAAACCTATGGTCTGCCCTAGCACCACCTTGCCACCCTAATCTGATTTTATTCAGACTATGGAATAGTTGTAAGCTATTCACTATGGACTCTATTAAACTGGTTAACAAAGACACTTCATTTAGAACACAAAATTCATTTAAATACCTAGTACCTTCATCGTTTCAATGAAACTCTTCATTGCTACCTCTTTTCAATTTGGGTCATGAGTGTTTGTTTACAAACACACACAAATAACACTTACTTTTCAATTCGTCCCATTCCTTCACCAAATGTTGACATTTCATTCCCCCCTCATCCTCAAATCTCAATTTCACGGCCCCTTTTATCGTTCTCTGATATTTCTACAATGCAAAAACTCTTTCTGCAATGATATTTACCAGTTTTAATCAGAGCCGTTGATCCTACTGTCAAGTATGATCTGGACCGTAGATATTTTCTACAGATTTCCTCCTTGAAATCCCCTTTCCGCATCAAAATTACCTCACAACAATTTCTAACCGTTGATCTTCGTCAGGCATTTTTCCTGACCGTCAATCTCCAGTTTGCGGGATGCAGGATGTGGGATGTCAATTCATCCTTTTTATCCTTTCCACAAAATTCTTTTTGAAACCATCTTTTCTACAATATTTCTTCTGCACCAGTGATATTTTGCGGAGTCATTCCTGATGGTTGATATTGTGGATTGTGGGATGCAAAATTGCGCTTTCCAATTTTTGGACTTCCGCAACAGTCTTTCTGCACCATTGATCTATTTTTGGCGAGATTGATCTCAGTCGTCCGATCTTCATATTTTAGGATGCGGGATAGGGGATTCCCGAACAACTTTCTAAAGTTGCCTCCCTGCAAATTTCCTTCCACATGCGCCTTGCGAGATGCCGGATGCGGGATGCCCGACCGATTTTCGAAAGTTGCCTCCCCGCAACCTTTCCTCCACAATTTTGTTTTCGTATTGCGGGATGTTTCCTAACCGTTGGATCTTGTGCGGGATCAATGTCCACTGTTCGATCTTGATCTTTCAAAATTGATCCTCCTTCACTTGATATTTTTACTCCATGTCATCATATATGTCATGCCACATGCCCAACTATGCCATGTCATGTGATGATTATCTTAGTCTTTTACTGCATGACTACCTTAGTCTTTTACTGAGTAAGTTCATCCATCATATATGCTGGTTATTTATTTGTCATTTGTGAACATGTTTGACATCAATGACAACCATATACTCAACACTAACTCTCCTCCTCTCTAATCCATCATCTAATATAAATTTAAATGAATTTCACATGATTATATGCTCTCTTATTTATACATAAATCTCTCCTTTGATAAAAAGGAAAGGAGTTACAACTAGATCCAAGAAAAGTGGATCAAAAATCAACCCAATCTTGGACTCAATCAAATTAAGCCACTCAAGATTATTTGAATTGATTGAAAATCATTGAAGAGCATAAGAATATTTATCCATATTCCAAATTTTATTGGAGAGATAAGGGTGAATTATTGGTTACTATAGGAATAGAAATGCGTTGCTGCAAGATTAGTTGTTAAAAAACAGTTTCTACGATATGAAACAATGTTGTTGCAGGATCAAAAAGTGTTGTTGCAGGAACACGGAAATCATCTAAATCTACTGCATCCTTAAATATTCAATTAATAAACAAACTCATGCATCCAAAATAATCATTAATACATGGAATATGCATGTTTTTAACATTATTAATCCTTTTAAAGTGCATATGAGTGAAGATAAATGATGATGGATGAAATAGGTAAATATGTTCCCATGAAGGTGTAAATGAGTGAAATATATAAGATAAATTATATGAATTTGTAAAATAATCCTTCAAAATATTTCAAACGTGGAGCTCAACATCTCCCCCACACTTAAGATCTTGCATGTCCTCAGGAAACAATGATAGTCTCCTCCCCTCTTATTCTCTAGATTTTAGGTTTCTAGAAAAATATAAAGGAGACAAGGTGGTAGGCTTGATGAGATTAAACTATGATTTCTTTGAAATTATGTTATTTTCACAATAAAATGGTGTTTGTTTATATTAGAAATTGAAATGGAGTGAAAAAAGTAAGAATATGGACTGTGGAAAGGGTGATAAAAGGTGACAACAAAATTTTATATACATGAATTTCCATGTAAAACGATGACTGAAAGTTAGAGCTTCCTTACCCAACCTTAACTTCTTTCCATTGAATATAAATGATGATATATTGGATACGTGATGAAGATGAATCTGCTGGAATAAACTTGAATTGCAATGCTGGAAAGTGCAATTTTGTTGCTACAGGATCAAATTTTGTTACAGGAACTACCACTGCTACAAGAATGTAGGAAATGTTGTTTGCAACTCTAAAAAATATGTGTGGACATGGTGCATTCTGAATAGAAAGGATTCATGTGGTTCTAAGAACAACACTCATGTCCCCAAATTTTCCAAAGGATATCAAAAACAAAAAATGAATTCCAAATCTACTGCAGAATCAGAAAATTTCTCCAAGAAGCTACAAGAAAAATCTGAAACAACCTCAAATTTGAATCAAATTTGAATTGATTGAAGATCATTAAGAGCATAACAATATTTATCCATATTCCAAAATTCATAAGAGATAATGGAAAATCATTGGTTGTTTTAGTAATAGAAATACATTGTTGCAAGACAGTTTCTACTAGACACTTTCTGCAGGATGAAACAATGTTGCTACAGGATGAAAAAGTGTTGTTGCGAGAACATCAAAATCGTTGAAATATGCCACATCCTTAAATATTTGGTTAAGAAACATACTCATACACCCCAAATAATCATTAATACTTGGAATATTCATGTTTTTAAGAATATTAAGGCTTTTGAAGTTCAGAGTGAAAATAGATAATTATGGATGAAATAGGTCAATGTGTTCCCATGAAGGTGTAAATGAGTGAAATATATAAGATAAATGATATAATACTTTGTAAAATAATACTTAAAAATATGTCAAACCTGGAGCTCAACATTGATGTCGCTCTCACTCTAGAGCATGTTCAAGATAACCTAAGCAGATTGACAAAATGGATCCCGATGACTAGGATCGAGGATATGCCTGAGTCATTATAGTGATAGATGGTGTGGGTGCCAAGAGACTGGGTCTGGTATTTCTGGAAAGCGGCTACTATGCTTATGTACTTCCATAGCAATCAAGGTGTAGGTGACCCAAAGGAGTATTTTCAGTAGTTTATCTGATGAGACCAATAGTGCCCTATTTTTTCACATATTTTGGATCCACGTTTTTTAGATGTATAAACCTTTTATATTTTTTATAAATGATCTATATGTATGTATGTATGTATGTATATATATATATATATATACATATATATATATACATATACATATATATATATACATACATATATATATATATATATATACATACATATA
>LPNX010718210.1:40858-110623 GCA_001517045.1 Pseudotsuga menziesii
GTATATATGTATGTATGTATATATGTATATATATATGTATATCTATATATCTATATATATATATATATATATATGATTTTTTTCCTTGGTTTATCTATATGCAAAAGTTTTTTTTCTTTTGGCATGTTTAGAATATGTTACAAGTCTTTGTTATATACATGTATATTTTATATGTTTAGCAGATGATACAAATACCAATATAAAAAATAGTTAGAATATGCATCAACTATTACATTTCGATTTCTTGGGATGTGAATATATGTAATGTAAATAAAATGTCGCTCAATTAACCATATTCGTAAATATTGATGAAGTAAGGCAACATCACAGATCATATATTCACCTTTAAGCTGAGAAACAAATAGTCGCAAGTCAAGATGAACCTCTAAGTATAGGATTCCATTCAAAATATCATCAGTGAGGAGTTCTATCACATCATTATACTCTGCGACATTATTAGTAGTTAGCCCTAAAGAAACGCTTCCTAAAAAAAACAACTAAACTATGGGAGAATAAACTACCCACATGGATACAATGAGAGATTGAGTGATGCGACTAGAGCCATCCACAAATCCTACAAATATCCCACTTGACATCTATAAACATCAACAAGAAACCTAAATAAGCATTAAACCAAGCCAAAAAATTTACAATAGTACAACTATGTACAAGAAAAAGTACATGAACTAAGCATAATACTTTTTGATATAGTTACCATTTCAAGGCTTTGGCAACTTGTTCCCCTCATCATCATTCAAACTCCTTTTTCTAATACATGTGTTACAATATATGGGCCAAGCCACATAGATTTTTAAATTTTCATTCCCCCAAAGTTTCTTTTCTTTAATCATAGACTAAGGCAAGGTCACCTTCAGAAAAGACTTGGGGTCAAACAAATTTATAATATTAATTATTAACCATATTTTTTTGTGCCTCATTTGTCGTGGATACATCTTAGCATTGCTCATCGAGATGTTCCAAGTGAATCAACCATTCTTCCAAAGAGAAAGTCTCAGGTAAGATTTGTTTAGATAAATTTAAAGAAATGATTTTTCATTCAATCAGAGTTATTGCTACCACTCCGTAAATAAGTTGGAGGGGCATAACCCTATAGCAATTTTAAAAGTGGTATGATAATCCCATAAAGTAGGATACCACATAATGTGCCAGTTGTACATACTAGCATTAATCGTGCATTGCAGAATGGTCTTCAATGTTTTATTCACTTCTTCAACCTAACCATTCGCTTGTGGATAAAAAGGATACGAATGCTCCTATTTAAAACCCAACATAGTAGTTAAGTCGGACATCATGTAATTCTGAAAATCACAGGCATGATCAATGGCAATATCTTTTGGGATACCAACCCTTTTATATTATCTAATTGTAAATGAAATAAGTTGTAGTTTCCCCATCGGCTTTAACTGTAGGCATAGAATCTTCCCACTTAATGAAATAGTCAACAACAACTATGATGTTCTTATGCCCCCCAACCAAAGATGGAATGCATGTCATGGAATCAAACCCCGACTTAGTGAAGAGACCTACACTAACGATGGGAAAAACTGGAGATGGATGTGCCTGCATCTTTTTGGTGAAAAATTGGAATGGATGACAATGTCTAACTGCTTCTACACAATATTTGAATATTGTAAGAAAACAATAAAGAGAAAATAAAAATTTTTGGTTGTCGCCAACCCAGACAAATAACCCCTCTAAAAGTCTAGAGATATATCTAAATTTCTCCATACCAGAGTTTGGATGAAGAAATCGGGAATATATGCTCATCGGGGAATAAGTATTCTTCTATGTTGATATTTTATTCATTTGGAAACTCCAAAATGAGTTCAACAAAAACTAGTAATTTTTTTCAATTTTGCATTTTGAAAATCCAAATCAAACTCTTGTAGTATTACAATCCACTTATTGTATTTTCCCCTGATTATTTGTCGAGTCAAAACAAAATAGAAAGGGTTGACATCTACAACAATTGTGGTTGTTTGCAACGAAATATATTGGAAAAGTATCTAAATAGATTAAAAGCCACCAAAGCTAATTCCTTGACATGAGAGTATAGAAGTTCAAGACCTAGAAACACATGACTAAGACTATACCAACCGTGAAATTAAATGCATCCAGGTACAAGAAAAAATCTCTTTCATAATTTAGTGGGTTAAGCAAAGGATATATCAATAACACCGTCTTAAGGGATTCAAATGAATCATGGGAAGCATCATCCCATCTAAATAGAAGACATTTCTTGAGAAAGCGCGTAAATCCATTGCTTATTCTAGCATAGTTTACAATGAAACATGTAAGAAAATTGCCTTTCCCTGTATACTTGAGCTAAAAAATGGTACAAGGAGGAAAATTTGCAATTGCCTCAAAATTTAAAGGATGAACCATAATTCCTTTATTGGAGACAATAAAACCTAACAACCATGTAGGCTCAACGCAAAATATACATTTATATGGATTCAAACGAATCTTATAATTTCTATAGAGACATAAGTGATTAGGATGGTTTTGTCTCTTTCGAGATCGAATAGGTAGATCATCAAGATATGGTTATACAATGGGTTTCATGTCATGTGAATAAAAACGCATATCACATTGGAACATAGCTCCAGTGTCTTTCAAGTCGAAATACATCTTCCTATAAGCAAAGGTACCCTAAGGAGAAATGAACACAATTTTATTTTGATCCTTGGGTTTGACCTAGATCTAATTATAGCCTAAAACTCCATCTATAAATGAAAATATTTCACTCCCTCCACAATCATTGATGATCTGGTCAATCAAAGGAGTCGGGAATTTGTCCTTAGAACAAGATTTATTCAAATCACAAAAATCAATGCAAACTCTATGATCCAGGTGGATCTCCAAAGTGACCAAAATTTGAAAGTCCTAAAATGTTTCAAATAATTACATAGTTTTATAGTGCTCATCAATAGCTTTTTGTAAATACTGATTTTGTCAAATTTGGACTTCAGATGAAAATTTTATGTCACTTTGAAATTTTTGGCAAGGAGTAGCTAGGGGTCGGAAGTTGGTGTGCTTGTTGTTGGCTATTTATGGAGAGTCAACAGTCAGGATTTAGAGTGTATTTGTTTACCAATTGGATTTAAAGTCAATTGTCAACCTCCAACGCCAATAGTTAGGATTTGGGAGTCAACAGGATAGTTGGGGAAGCAACGTTCCTTGTTTCAATTTCTGAATTCCAACATTGAGGTCAGAAGAATAAAAAAGTTGGTTTCACAAAGTCAGCATTAGTAATTTGCATTCAAAAATTTGACATCGAAAATTCAGCAGTGGTAATTCGGTATCGTACAATCAATAGATTTTAGATTAGATCAATAGTTCTGGTTTAATCTAGAGATTTCAATTATGGATTTAGTTTTCCATATTTGCAGATATTTTTTGACAAGGATCTTTGGATTTGATCTATTTTTCATACCATATGACTCCTCATTTGGGTATCTATTCTTATCATTCAGGTTATCTTGGACATTGATATTGATTTTATTCCAATTTGGAAACTTTATCCATGGATATCTACCATTCAAATTCCTTTTATTTAACAGTTGCAGACACAGTTGCTTAGCAAAAGGAGAGAGGTTGAAACAAATACAGTCAAAGTGTGAAATACAAAGAGTCTCCATTTGTATGCTTTACAAGAAATTAATGGTCTGAACAAAGAAATAAATTCAAACTAAGGAGATGGAGGAAAATTCACACTATAAGATCTTGTTCTAGATCGAGTGTTTGTACATTGCTTGAAGATACTAGGTATGAGACATAAATTCTCATTCTGTACACTTGAGGTGTCACATTAGTATATCTGTCCTTTATGTACACAATTAGAATTACAGTCATTGTCCAAAAATTTGATGTAATCTATTTATTTTGATAAACTAATGAACTGATTCAACGATTGATTGATCCTGGAGATGTAGTTAGAGGGGTTTTGACAAAATCCAATATCGATCTAGATTGTATATATGTTTATGCGTTGCAATATTTAATTCAAGGCCTGATATGATTTATATGTTCAATATTTGACAATATCTCATTTTAATTATGGGAATATAAGAAATTAATTAATCACTGGGAATGGCTTAATAAGAGAATGAGTTCTTTGCTACCATTTATAGATCATTTGGGTATCAGAGTTATTTTTTTTAAATAAATCCTTGTATCAGTTGCTAACTTCTTATTTCACACATACAATCCTTTGTCACAAAGATTCCTTGGAGTTTTCATATCATGTGGTATCAAAGCCAGTTTAACCATAGAATTGTGAGTGTATGAATGTTAACTAGATCAAGGATTAAGAAAATATCCTTAGCACCAGTCGGATGTGATTGAAGAGAAACTACCCCATGCATTAGTAGCGTTCTGGTTAATTTTGGCGTCATGGTTGTTGTCGCGAAGATCATTGTTTAAAGAGGTCGACTTGCCAAGGAGAGAAGATCTTCATCTGTGCCTTTGATGCACTTTTGCAATTTATTGATACAAATGGACAGGAGCCCGTGATGAAGAGAATTTTCCCTTCATTATTAGTATTCAACATATTTATGGTAACAACCTCGAAATCGGTGTTGAGAAAACGACACACACAACAAGTATATTTCTATTTAATTATTGAGATTTTTCTAATTCCCGTAGGGTTTTGTATGGAAGGTGAAGAAGAGGTAGATACCTGCGTACATGAAATTTGGTTATTTAGTTATCATTACACTTTGTAATGGCTAATGGATTAGTGTGAGCCATTTTTTTTATCCCAAGGGTACGACTGTGAAAGAATTGAAAAAGCTGCAATTGCGAGTTGTATCACAAAAGTTTTGCAATAATGTTAATGTTTTGTTGTTGAACACAAGTGCATAATCTATTTCTTTTATATAGGTATATGGTGGTAGAAAGATATGAAGACCAAGAGTTTAAAAGGATATGTATTGGATCGAGGATTGGTTCAAATATTAGGTACTCTACTCTCTTCCATTTGAATTATGGTAATGGTAACAATGTTCCTTTTACTTGTTTTGAGATTTGAAATGTTTCCTTAAACCTTGATATAATTGTCATTTGAATTAGAAAAATTGTAAATTCTTGGATCGCCATTCTTGAAATTGAAGAGAGTGAGAGACTTCATTATGTCCAAGCCTTGTTAAAAAAATTGTAATTGGGTGCATGATAAGTTCCACCCGACACCCCTCCATTTCACTTTATGAATAATTCATGTTATGTCCAAGGGTTAACTTATTTGAGTTAGATTCCTCTATTTTGGAAGTGCAGGTGCCTTGACTACAGAATACCACCATGGGAAAAGAATCAAAGAAGTAAGCATGGATTCATGAACTTGAAGAAATCAATCAAACCATTCAAGTAGAAAATGTTGAATTGAGGAGATGGTGACAGACATTAGAGGAAGAGAAGCATGGGATGCAAAACAAACTTCAAGATCTATAAGATAAATTTCAAGCAATGCAACTTGAACTGCTATCTAAAGACGAGATGTTGGGAAGCTTCCAGAACAATAATGAGGTACAGAAAAATGATGAGTTTACTTTGTAAAAGGTATATACTTCTACCAAAGAGGTAGAAACACAAACTGAGGTATGTGTAGAAAGTGTTTTAGCGTGTTCTTATTCATCTCATTTTGATGATAATGTTTCTATTGGAAGCTTTGAGAACCACACGTTGGGAGTTGGTCTTAAACTCCTTACCAAAATGGGGTACAAAGGAGGAGGACTTGGCATTAATGGCTAAGGCATCATTCATCCACTTGAAGTGAAACAAATACCTTAGTATGATGGATTGGGATATGGAGAGTGCTCCAAAGCCTTTCAAGCAAACAACCTCGTCTATTACTGAAATCATGCAAGCAGGAATATTTCACTTCACCATCTCATGATAGTGAAGAAGAGTGCAAGATCTCTCCCAAGGAAGACAATCATGTGAAAGAAAGAGTGAAGATTATTTATCCTCAATGGTTTTTTGCTCAAAACCGCGATAAAAGGTATGGAAAACCTTATCACTACAACGTTTTATTTGATTACAAGAAAAATGGCTATGAAGTAAATAATTTATAGTATGCATCTCCTTGCACATTTTGAAAATTAAATAGCCATTGTGTGGCCAAATGATGGAAGAGAATGTCTCTTTACAAGAAATTTGTGTTGATTAGAAAGGGGATGAAACATGAAGAACATCATTCTTGTTGGTAGAAGAAGTAAGGAAAGAATAACAAGAAGTCGCAAAACTTCTACACTCATTGTAAAGTGAGTGGACATCGAGTAAAGAATTTTTGGAAACTACACCCAGAGATTCCTCCAATGAAGCAAATAAATGTTATGTCTAGCCTTGAAAAGCATTGGAGAAACGTTGTGCAATATCCCACAAGGAAAAATGTAGCTGATGGAAGATTTGTTTAGATTCCATAAGTCCAAGAAGTAGTTCATGTAAAACAACTGCCTAAGAAGGGAAACTCCTTATCCTGTTTTACTCAAAAATTGGTCTATTTTTTACAAAGATAATGTCTTCTTGTCGTAAATTTTTCATGCTGCAAAATTTTGTAAATCACATGTTGTGATTCACAAAAGTGTGACTTGTAAAAGTGATATATGATCACCCATGTACAAAAAATAGTTTGTATGCCTTTGCAGAGTCGCAAAGAGATTGATGAAAAATTGTATGTAACATTTAATGGTCTAAACTTTTAGTGGTCCAAACAAATTTCAGTATGGAGGTTTGATCCAAGTGGATCTCCCAAGTGACAAAATTTTGAAGTCCTCGACTATTTCTAAGAAGCACAAAGTTATATAGTGCTCATTGAGATATTTCCCACAATACCTATTTTTCAAATTTGGATTTCAAATGAAAAACTTATGTCACTTTGAAGTTTTTGACATAGAGCAACGAGGAATGAAAGTCAGTGTACTTGCTGCTAGTTGTTTGTTGATAATGTCGAATATAGACCTTCAACATCAGTGATCGAGAGTTAGGAATAAAAGTGTATTGTTTTTTCTGATTTAATTGACAACGATGACTACCAACCTATGAGATCAATAACTAGGATTTGGGACTCAACAAGATAGCTACGAAGGTAGCGTTCCTTGTTCCGACTGGTGAATTCCAACGTCGGGGTCGAAATAGTAAAAAGTAGGCTTTGGAAATTCAAAATTGGAAATTTGGCTTTGGAAAGTCGGCATCAAATAGTCAACATAGGACAAGTTGGCACCAGGAAAGTCGGTAACATAAATTCAACGTTGGAAAATCAGCAGATTATAGATCGACAGTTCTAGTCTCTCAACAGCATATAATATCAATAGTTTCAATTTAACCTAGAGATTTCAATTGTGGATTTGGTTTTCCATATTTGCATATATTTTTTGGCAAGGATATTTGGATTTGATCCACTGTTCATTCCATTTTACTCTTGATTTGGGTATCAATGCTTATCCTTCAAGTTATCTTGGTCATTGAGGTTGATTTTGTTCAAAGTTAGGGACTTTATCCATCAATCTCTACCGGTCAATTCATTATATTTAACAGTTGTGGACAAGGTTGGTCTGGAAAAGGAGAGAGCTCATTACAGAGATAGTTAGAGCATGGAAGATAGAGAGTCTCCATTCGTATGCTTGAGAGGCAATTGATGGTCTGCGTAAACAAAGAAATTTGGACTAAGCAGATGGAGAAAACTTTAGACTGTAAGATATTGTTCAAGACTATGTGGCTATCCAGTTCTTGAAGATATTGCATATGAGATAGATCTTATCATTATGTACACTTGAGGTATCGCATCGATATATCTTTCCTTTATATACATAATTATAATTACAGTCATTGTCTGAAAATTTGATGTAATATGTTTCCTTTAATGGAATAATGAATTACTTCAATGATTGAATAAGCCCAGAGATGTAGTCAGAGGGGGTATCGCAAACTAGGATTTTAGACTTGGTTTGCATATATGTTTATGTGCTAATTATTTAATTTCAGACACTATATGCTTTATATGTGGAATGTTTGACAATGTCTCATTTTAATTATGGGAATATAATAAATTAATTAATCATCGAGAATGGATTAATAAGTGAGTGAGATATTTTCTTCCATTTACGGATCATTTGGGTATTATAGTTGTTTTCAAAAAAGAAAGCCTTTATCAATTTCTAATAGTTTATTTCGCACATACAATCCCGGTTACAAATATTTCTTGGAATTTTCATATCACTCTAATGGTTCCTTGATTTTTATGTACTAGAACTTGGTTGGACACCCATTCCATCATAGTAATAGGATAGATGAAAAAAAATTTCAACTTCAACTTTAATAGTCATTGCATTCCTAGGGTTACATTAGTTTTAGATAACTAGTGTAACTCTAAATTAGTTTTAAAGTATTTGTATTACCTATCAACCTTTTAATATAAAAATTACATATTGATTTGATTGTTAGTGGTCATTAGAGATCACCATTATCCCAAAGTGATGAAATTAAGCAGATGTGGTCCAGTTAAGTGATTGTATCCCAGTTGATCTCCCTTGGAGGAGGATTTTAGAGTGCACCAGAGAACTCAGAGGGGGGAGGATCGAGTGGGGGTTTTTTGAGGGAAGGAGGCTTGAAAAAAGTATGGGATAGGGAAGAGGGGGAGGCCTGGGAGCCTCCTAAGATCCTAAAATAGTCATCCCAAGGATCGGAGACATATCGATAGACCTGGATCAGAACACGATGGAGAAACCGGTGGTTCGAAAGCTAGGGAAGTGCATGCCTAAACAAGCCATATTCCAACCATGTAGGTTAAATCCTCCAAGATCCTGGAAAATATCTAGTTCATGCAAGATCACACACTTACAGAGAAGTTTGTGAGTCTACAGCCATTTGAAAAATCCCTAGTGTGGTGGATCAACTCGATATGGAAACCAAATGGGAACTATGATCTCCACCTAGGATCAAAGGATTTTTTTAACATTTCCCTCTTAAATATGTAAGATAAGAATAGGATCCTAGATGGGGGGCATATTTTAACTACTCTGTAGGCCTTTTTCCTGCAGCCCTAGAAAGAGAAGTTTTTCCCAGAAAAGGAAGACATGAAGGTGGCTCATGTGTGGATCAGACTATATTCCTTATGGGGTGAGTACTGGGATCCGGAAATATTGGAAGATATGGGGAACGCCCTAGGTAAATTTGTTGAAATATCAAAACAAACCCAGGCTCAATGGTACATGGCATATGCAAGGATATGCATTTACATGGATCTATCTAAAGAGATGCCAAAAGCAATCTGAATGGCATGGGAAGATGAAGATTGGCTTCAAACCTTGGACTAGGAGCAGATCTCCTTTCAATGTCGAAGATACCATGAATATGGACATCTATTTAGGGATTTCCCCATGAAAAACTTAAAGTCAGGCAGGGGAAGAAAGGAGGAGTAGTAGAAGGATTAGGGTTTCACTAAGTCTCATCGAGGAAAGGAGGATGCAGAATGCAGGAAAATCAAGACATCCACAAAAATCCAATGGGATCTAATAAATTTTAGATCCTGGAAGAACTCATGAAAGAGAATAAAGGGAAAAATAAAGAGGAGGAACAATAAGAAAAAACCCCCTAGGAGATGGAGAAATAGGCCACTCCAATGGAAAGGGAATTGACTTAAGGAAAGCATACTGAAGAAGATCGCGAGATAGGAGATGAGGTAGAGGATATGGATATGAGAGACCTAGATCTGGAAAGGATTGAGAAGGTCTGTTCGGACGTGGAGAAGGGCTATGTTCTGCAAGAACAAGTAATACTATTGAAGGAAGCCATTCTCCATGCCCAAGCCTTAAATCAATTGGGGATTAGCTCGGGATCCCATAAGGAGACGAAAAGGAAATTCAAAGAACCTTCCAAAAAGGCGAGACAAAAATTGAATAAGCTGAGAAATGTAAAGGAAGGAAGGAATTTAGTCGATTTAGGATAGTACCCGATGAAAAAGGAGGCCCTATGCCTTTAGTTATGTAATGAAGATTTTATCATGGAATATTCAGGGCCTAAAAGACCCATAAAAGGTAAGAAATTTAGGTAAAAATATTAAGAAAAAAAACCCTACAATTGTTTTCCTTCAGGAAAAAAAGTGCTCTGCAGATATGATATAGGAGATAAGCAAGAAAATTTGGAAGGGGAGTGAAGGAATGGGAATCGACACTAGAGGCTTTGCGAGAGGCTTGGTTATCCTTTGGGATTCTACTAGGGTGACCTTGGGAGATTATGGGGTTGTAGATTCCTCTTATATGTGGACTTTAAAGTGGTTGAATTCTCGATGGAAGGCATGATCACAAATGTTCATGGTCCCCAGAATCCAGGGGATAAGAGATATTTCAACACATCTCTTTGAAAGGTTAGTGAGAATAGGCCCAATAGATATTGGGTAGTTAGGGGGGGTTCAATCTCATTACATCCTTGTAGGAGAATAAAGGGGGGCCCCAAAGGTTGGAGTAAGAGTGTGAGATTTTTAGAGACACCATTGAGGACCTTTCCTTGGTCAACATCATTCTAGGGGAATGCTGGTTCAATTGTAATAACAAAAGGTCGAGGGAAAACTATATAACATCCAGGATTGATAGATTCCTGGTTTCAGAATAGATCATTGATATGGGTAGTGAAATTCACTCAGCTACCCTTCCAGGGGCTGGATCGGATCACTGGCCCATAGAATTAATGTGGAGTGGGTTGGCTTCCAATTTTAAAAATCCTTTTGAGATTGCAACAATTGTGGCTATATCGCCTAGTTTTATATGAAAGAATCAAAATTTGGTTGGAAGAGCTGAGCAAGGAAGGGGTCCAGAGCATGTAAAAATTCCAACATAAGTTGAAAGCACTGAAATCCAAAATCAAAAAATGGAATAGGGAGGAATTCGGTAATATTTTTGTTGATAAAAGAACCTTGGAATTGCATATCCAGGAGATATAGTCTATCGGGATGAGGGATGGATATACTAAAAAATTACTTATGGAAGAACGAAGGCTATGCTCAAGGATGGAGGAATGGGAGAAGCAAGAGGAATTATTTTGGAAGAAAAATTTATGGAATCGCTGGCTAAAATAAAGGGAAAGGTATACAACTTTTTTTCACTGTTTAGTTATGCAAAATAGGATGCAAAAATATCAACTCCTTAAAAATAGTAAGAGGTGAACAAATTGAATCCAGGGAGGAAATAGAAGCAACCTTAAATAGTTACTTCGCAGAGATCATGTCAGACCTTAGACCAGAGAGAAGTGTTGATATTGATCAAATTACCAGTTTTATCCCTTCTTTAGTCTCCTCTAATAAAAATGATCTATCGATGAATCCTATAACCCTCTTCTAAGTGGAGGAGGTGGTGTTTCAAATGAATGAAGGCACAGACCCAGGATAGATGGTTTTACGATCAATTTTGTCCACCACTTCCGGGATCTCATAAAGTTGGAGGTTTGGAGAATTGTGGAAGACTCTAGGATAGCCAAAAGATTGCTTCCTGCCTTTAATGCTACCTTCATGACCCTAATTCCAAAATGTTGAGAGGATTCCCTGGATAAATTTAGACCTATCAGTCTGTGTAATGTGATTTACAAGATCATTACTAAAGTGATAGAAAATCATCTTAAAACCTTGTTTTCAAGGTTGATTTCTCCTGAACAATCGGGTTTTGTAGAAGGTTAGCAGATAACCGATGGAATCATCTTGTTTCATGAATTACTCCATGTTGGAGACATTTAGCATCATACACACTCTTTTTGGTGAAATTTTCCTATTTAAACCACTATCCTAAGTATAATTGGCATTAATTGACATCAGTGGAGCATTAATTTCCATCATCTAGTCACACCCACACCTACCTACAGTCAAGGAGGCTAACTGGAGCACTCTGGGGGTGATCTGAGTGATATTAATGCACCTAATTGCTAAGTGGTGGTTACAATGAGTTCAACCAGACAGTTAAGGTGCCTTCTCTCATTAAATATATTATTTAATGATTATTTAATGATCTGGAGTCAACAGGGGCACCTCCACCAACTTCTGATGATTAGTTCAGCTTTAGTTAACCTCATCGGGGTTCATTGAAGTCATGGACCACTAGCACTTGATGTTTGGATTGCTATGACATGTGTTTGATCTCCTTCAGTTGAGATTCAGTCATTTATTGCACTTCGACTTCTGTTAGGGTATGGTGAGTCAATTAGGGTTTTGGTCAAGTGGTTAACTGAGTGTGATTGAATGGGTGACAGTCACTTAAGCCAGACTCACTCATGATTTTCAATTACCTCCTTAGGTATTCAAATTTCTCATGGATTCAAGCTATTGCTTGACATTGGTATTGTAACCATTCATTTGTTTATTAAATATACAGAGAGGAAATCAATTCCGGTTCCGATTAAAACCATTTCATGAGTTATTTGTTGATTATTCTTTGATGAGATTGATGTTTTGTTCCTAGATCAATGTGCAAGAATAATATGGTATCAGAGCATACGGTAGGATGAAGATCTATCTCTCAAAAAAAAGCCTTTTGACATATTTCTCCATGAAAAGGGAGCAATAGCTCAAAATTCCAGCACTGCACCAGAAGCTCAGGCTTACCACTCAATATCCCAATTAAATAAATTGTTGATCAAGCTTGCTTCATTGACTATGTTGTGTGTGATTAAAGCCTAGAATGTGCAGGCTATCCGACCTTATTTTTCCCTTTTTGTTTTGATTTTTAGGTTTCTACAGGTGAAGCATTCGCTACAGCACATCCAGATGGCCTCCTCACCAGATCTCTTGACTCCATACAATTTCCACTCATGGAAAAATAAAATGGAGATTCAGTTGAGCTCCAAAGTACTTTTTAGAGTCACCATGGACACTGAAGTTGACCCTGGATTTGCCATAGAACAATCAAGATTCTTGAACAAGAAGGATGAAGCCTTCAGTTTCTTGTGCCTCTCTATTTCCAAAGACCTTCTCTTCCATCTTACGAATTTGAAGACACCAAAAGAAATATGGGACAAATTGGAATCTCTATACGGAAATCATGATGACTTGAGAGTTTACCAACTCAAAAATGAACTCATGTCTCTCCAACCTTCCAATTTTGAGACTCTGAATGATTTCTTTACAAAGTTCAAGCATAATGTTTTACTCTTGAAGTAATGTAAGGTGGAGAAGGAGGATGATCAGCTCATCTTTGCTATCCTCTCCAAACTTGGGGCTGATTATTCAGTTTTTTTTCTACATTCCATGTGGGGAAGCCCACAACCCCCAGATGGAAGATGCCTACACTCAATGCCTTCATTGAGTCCCTAACTAATGAACATGAAAAGCTTGTCCAAATGGGGATCATCCGATCTTCTCGTGATCAATCCCTCCATGTCTTGGGGCCCAAAGATCTGAAGGGTAAAGGAAAGCAGAAAAAAAATCAGAAAACTAAGTTTGATGCTCCCAATCCTAGAGTTGAAAACCAGTAGCATGATGAATCTTCCAGTTTAAGGAAGAACAAAGGAACAAGGCACAATGGGAAAGAAAAATTCAAGTGTTATTACTGCGGGAAGGGTTTTCACCCTGAACATGCCTACATGAAGAAAAATATTGATGAAGCAACCTCTCTCCTTGAGAGGAATCACATCAATCTTCCGGAGAGCTTTCGGAGGAGAGATCACCAAGATCGGGAACCACAGCATGAGAAAGGCCATGCCCTCATGGCAAGCACTTCGAATTCCAAAGCACTGCTGATTGAAAGTGGAGCTTCGAATCACATGATGGATGAAAAAGACTCATTTTCATCCTTGGAGACCGGAAAATCCATCCCCATCCACATGGGAGATGACTCCACCATCATTTCCGAAGGACAAGGTACTGTAGATCTAGAAAATCATTTTTTCTCTAATGTTTTGTATGTATCGTCTCTAGCAGCAAATATCCTTAGTGTCTATCAGATGACACATACATGAATGCCTAAGAGAGTCTCTTTCATCCCAAATGATGTTGAGATAACAGAAATTGCATCCGGGAAACTCATTGCTAAAGGCCTTGCAAACCATCACGCAAAATCCTATGAGTTCTCTCACTTTGTTGCGAATGCAAATCCCACCGCTCTGCTAACTCATGGAAATGAGGTTAGTAGGCTATGGCATGAAAGGTTTGTCCATATTAATTTCAGATATTTGCATAAATTACAGAAATACTCCATGGTTGAAGGCCTCCCGGTCATCAAGGAAACCATAGGAATTTGCAAGGGCTGTGTGATTGGAAAACACCCTAAGCACAAGTTCGATCGGGGGAAGGCAAACCGAGCTACAAGCATATTGGGGCTGATACATTTTGATATCAGTGGTATGATTCCTATCACATCCATGAATGGATCAAGGTACCTCCTTACTTTTATCGATGATTTTTCAATGTATACATGGGTTTTCTTTCTCAAAAAGAAATCAAAAGTATGTGAAACATTTTCTGAATTGAAGGCCTTGATCGAAAATGCCTTTGGGATTAAGATCAAGATCTTGAGATCTGATAATGGAGGGGAGTATGTCAGTAATGAGTTTCTGTACATATTCTCCCAAAGTGGTATTCAGGTCCACCATTCAATTCCCTACACTCCCCAGCAGAACAGAGTAGTGGAAAGGAAGAACCGGTCTCTCAAGGAGATGACCACCTATATGTTGGAGTCAAAGAAGCTTGCTGCAAATTTGTGGGATGAAGCCATGAATTCTGAAGTATACACTCAGAACATGGTTCCACACTCATCCATGAAAGAAAATACTCCTTTCGAAGCATACTTCGGACACAAGCCGGATGTGTCAAACCTACGGGTGTTTTTGTCCACTGCATGGGCTCGGAATCTGCTTGATAAAAGAAGGGCTTTGCAACCGCAAAGCATAGAATGTTTGTTTATTGGGTATCTCAGTGAATATAAAGGATTCAATATTCTGTACATCAATACCAAATATATCAGCATCGAGAGATGTGTAAAGTTCGATGAGCCTCTTCAGGAGGTGGAACTAGTGAAGGAGAACACTATTGAATTTCCTTCCTATTCTACTGAATATTTGGATGATGAAATTGGGGGTGATGAACCTGATTTGGATCCTATGATTTCTGATGTCAGTGTGTAGTAATAATAAGATTCTGAATCAGAACCTAAAGTGCAAAATCATCTTTCTACATGGGCTCAACAGACACTCTCCTCCGCAGAAGAAAACATTGGAAATCCGGATGATCCAAGGAGAACCCGGTCTGATTTCCAAAGAGAAGGTATTGTGCTCTCATGTTCTGATAATTTTCTGTACAAAACTTTATATTTGATGATTATTTCAGATATGAAATCCTACTAGCATAATCGGAATGATCTGAGATGCCAAGCTGCCATGGATGAAGAGATGAATTCTCTTCAGAAAAACACTACTTGGGAGCTAGTTTCTCTTCCTCCGAGAAGGAAATTGGTTCAATGCAAGTGGGTGTTTCAGACAAATATTGATGCTGATGGAAGCACCTGAAAATATAAGGCAAGTCTTGTAGCAAAATGTTTCTCTCAGTTCTGAGTGGACTACCATGAGACCTTTGCACCGGTTTCAAAAATGGACTCTATCTGCCTTGTTTTGGCTATTTCAGCATCCAAGCATTGGGAGGTGCATCACATGGATGTTAAGTTATCATTTCTGCATGGAGATATTCATGAGGAGATATAAATGAAGCATCCTAAGGGCTACATCACTGATCCATCTTTGGTTTGCAAGCTAAGTAAGTCACTATACGGGTTAAAATAGGCCCCAAGAGAGTGGTATTCCAAGATGGATACCTTCCTTCTCTTGCAAAACTTTCAGAGATGTAGATCAGATCCAAATGTCTATTTACAGCAGCATGATATTCATATAATTATAATTGTTTTATATGTTGATGACTTACTGATCACAGGTAGCACAGTTGCCTCGATTTCAGCCATCAAAACTGCTCTCCACAATGCCTTTGAAATGAGTGATTTGGGGCTTCTAAAACAATTTTTGGGGCTTGAAATCGAGCAAAATTATGATGGGATTATGGTCACTCAGTACAAATACACTTCAAAACTGTTATTCAAGTTTAACATGGCTGAATTTATGCCTACACCATTCCCTTTCCTTTCAAGGATCAGCCTTGAAGAAGGAAAACACACACCTCCCATGGACTGCACTATCTATCGACAGCTGATTGGTAGCTTGTTGTACTTGACACATTCTAGGACTGACATTTGTTTTGCTGTGAATGATTTATCAAGATACATGTAGCAGCCTCATGATCTTCATTGGAAGGCAGCCAAAAGGATCCTCCAGTACATTCAGGGAACTAGGACCTACGGCATTCACTATGCTGCAGACTCCTAGCTAGAGCTGGTTGGATACACAGATTTCGATTGGGTGGGTGATTCTATTGATTGAAAGTCAACTTAAAAATATTTATTCATGTTTGGTGGTGGCCCCATTTTCTGGTCAAGCAAAAAGTAGGCTTCCATAGCACTATCTTCAGCAGAGGCCGAGTATCGATGAGCAGTGAATGCTTGCATCCAAGTAGTTTGGTTGCAAGGCATTCTTTCAGAGTTTGATATTGGTAGTACTTTGTCCACTGTACTCTTTTGTGACAACCAAAATGATATTAACATATCCACGGATCCAATTACCAGGAAAAGGACCAAGCATGTAGAGATTCACATGCACTACATCAGGGAGCTAGTGCATGACAGGACCATCATTCTGCAATACTTCCCTACTGATGAGCAAATTGCAGACATCTTCACCAAGATATTTTTAGAAAAGAAGTTCACTTACCTCCGTTCACTATTGGGGGTGAGTTCATCAGGGTGATCCAGACTACTTTTAGTGTTCAGCTTGAGGGGGGGGGTTTCCCACTGGGGCTCCCTCTTTTCCTCACTTAGTTTGTTTTGAGCATTGTTTTAGTTTCAGCATTGTACAAGTGACCTATGGCCTTAGTTTCCAGGGCCCTAGCATTTTTATGCATCTATGTTTTCTAACTCTTCCTAATTATAGCTTAAGGGGGGGGGTGTTGGAGACATTTACCATCAAACACACTCTTTTTTCTCAAATTGGCCTAGTTAAACCACTATCCTAAGTACAATTCACATTAATTGACATCAGTGGAGAATTAATTTCCATCATCCAGTCACACCCATGCCTACGTACAGTCAAGGAGGCTAACTTAGCCTTCTCCTATAGTAAAGGAGGCTAACTGGAGCACTCCAGAGGTGATCTGAGTGATATTAATCCACCTAATTGCTAACTGGTGGTTACAATCAGTTCAACGAGTTAGTTAAGGCACCTCCTCTCATTAAATATATTATTTAATGATTATTTAATATTATTTAATGATCTGGAGTCAACAAGGGCACCTCCACCAACTTCTGATGATCAGTTCAGCTTCAGTTAACCTCATTGGGGTTCATTGAAGTCATGGGGCACTAGCACTTGATGGTTGGCTTGCTATGACATGTGTTTGATCTCCTTCAGTTGAGATTCAGTCATTTATTGCACTCGGACTTGAGTTAGGTGTTGCTAGGGTTTTACCCCTAGCTTCTGCGAATGAGCACCTACTAAGGACAATGGATTCCTTAGTAGCAGTTCAATGATATGTGAATTAAAAGCTATAACTGAAATAAAAAACTAAATCTAAACATGTTCATGAAGCAAAATAGTAAAAAGTAAAGAATGAATTTTATTGATCTGACCTCCAATGTGGAGGTTGGTGAATCTCGTTGCGCTGATCCGAGAGGTTGCTCCGAGCTCCAGGTGCTCCTTCTCTTTCTCCAATGGTGGAAATGGGCCAAAAGGGGCTCTCATAGTGAAAGTAGCTCAATGGTGAGCTAGGGTTTCAAGAGCAATTTTGGCAGAGGCAGGATACTTGTGATTGTGGATTTGAAATAAGGGGTCTCCATCACTTATTTATAGTGGTGGAGTGCCGGTTTAGGGTTAGGGTTTCAGCTGTTTAGGGTTTTTTCCTCCTTTTCCTCATTATTTTATATTTTTTCTTCCTTTTTGGAGATTTTTTCTTTTTTGGAGGAATTTTGGATATTTTTGGAGAAAAAGAGGGTTTTATGGCCTTTTGGAGGCTTTTTAGATGGTTTTATGGGTTTTTGATGGAAATATGGTAGGAAAATGGAAAAATGAGCCATGTAATGGGGTAGATGAGGTAGTGAACCTTTTTTGGGTGTTAACAGATTGCCCCTTGATGTGCGAGGGCAGGAGCTCATCGTATGGCTGATGGACATCATAAGTCATATTCGTTTTTCCTGGGGTGTGGAGAAGAGAAGGAACCAACTGAAGCCCGGAACGACGATCTCGAACCAACTGCAAGGACTGAAAAGTACATAACCTCAATAATGGATGAGGAATCATCTGATAATCTGGACGAGGTGGGCATACCCATGCTCGTATCAAGATACATAAAAATAACTGTGAGGCCCGAAAAGAGGGACCTGTAGGATACATAGAAATCCACTGTGTATATCATAAGGGTCCAGAAGGGACACAAATCTGGAAGATACTGTTGGGCTGACCATGTCTGAGCTGAACAACTGATGCACTGGAATGACAGCAGTGCTATTGAATGTGGTTCCAAAGGAACTAATGAGCTGCTGGATCAAAGTGACAACGGTCATACTTGCAATGGTACACTGATCTGGAACTGAACTGGGTACTCAAGGAAGCATGGAACTGGATGGCTTCCGAATACAATCGCCAACGCAGCCCAGACATCCACGGGGACATATAACTAAGCGTTCTGAAGTGACTCACCAATGTGCTAGAGTCGGGGGAAATCGGGAGTCTTCGACACATAATGGAAAGGATATACATCCTGCGCGATTCTCAACGATGCGATTAAGGTGCTAAAGTCGAGCATGTGAGAAACAACTATTCGGAGAGGCATTGATGACTCCTCCCAAAATGGTCCGTAGGCACTCACCACAGATGGTGATGGGTCCAAGGCGCAGGGGCCTCTAGGTCTATCCTCTAGAATAGAGGGGCTGTCGTCGACAGAGGGAGACCTACAACTATCAAGGCAATGATGTTTCCTTGACAGGAGCGCGAGGTGAAAAACTGAACTATGATAGTACTGATGGCAGGAGTGATAAACTGGGGGGAATAACTGGGCAAGTAGAGTGGGTGGACTCAAACTTTCTTTGTTCAGAGTATGATGGCGGGGATGATCGGGCAGCATATGAGACTGACTGGTGGTAAAGGGATCATAGCAGTATAGGATCTGAGGGTGAATGGGCTGAGGGAGACTCAAGCTGTGGTAAAATGGTAGGAGATTGTAGAATACTTTGAACAAAGGTGACCTGATTGGGGGTGCTGCCGAGAGGATCAATCATAGCGCCAAGAGGCACGGGGGGACTTCTTCATGGGTTAGGGAACTGGAAGAAGTGTGGATATAAAATGGTACTGTCGTGTGGATTTTACGAGCTCAGGACAGTTCATGCTCGTGGTTGCTTTCAATTTTAAGGAGTCTGAAAGCAAATAAGAAGACTCTGAAGTAATAGAATGGTACTGTCGTGTGGATTTTACGAGCCCAGGACAGTACATGCTCGTGGTTGCTTTCAATTTTAAGGAGTCTGAAAGCAAATAAGAAGACTCTGAATTAATGGCCAGGCAAGGAGGAAGTGTTCAATCAAGGAACATTTATGATGACCAGGACTGAGGGTGGGGGGGAACACTGGTGGGCCTCCTTGCGGGGTGAATGAATGGTGGCAAAATAACGAAACATTTGCAGTATGACAGGAGTAGATGGGTCATGTAAAAAGTATGGAACAATCTGATGGCGGCCGATGTGGCACGTACATTGAGGCAGCAAGATGTCGAGACACAATGTTGAAATTGTACCAAGTGAGAGTGAGAAATGATCTCAAGCATCATGACGAGCTCTAAAAAATGAATCTGGCGATATAAAAAGTGTTAAAAACGGAAAGCAGCCGAAGTGGCACGCAAACCGAAGCGACTATTGGTATCGAAAAAATGGGCAAAAATGATGTAGCAAAAAATAATGCAACGAGGTGACCATCGTGATGGTCTCATCGTGCTGATTCCAAAACTGTAGCTAGAGATGAATGGGACGCTGTTTCTGACGAACGGGGGGTACATCAGGCCATGTGTCAATGTGGTGCTCTATAATGGCAGGGTCAAGACCAGGCATTTCGGTATAGGACCGGGCAAAGACATCACGAAATTCTTTGAAGAGTGTTTTGTATTCCTCAATCTCCTGCGCAGTGCAAGATGCTCCTAAAGCGATGAGTTCGGGGGTGCCTCCGTGGGCAGCGATATCAATTTGGATGACAGGTGAGATGTTGGCCATGTTACCCTCTTCGAAGGCGTGAGGAGCAGGAATAGGGTCCTTGAACCAGTCGACCTTGGGGTGAAGGAAGTATTTGGATTCAACTGCAAATTGGGTAGCAGTGTTAGAGGAAGATTCATCTCGGAGGAAGTAGGAACGATGGTGCATGTCATCCCAAGGATAATCCGGGGCAGTGAGAGCCTCGAGAATCTCCTCATCCGTACGAAATGTTTGTGTCGTCAAATCAGTTGACGAAGGAGTAGTGGTGGAAGAGATCATATAAATGGTATTAACCTCGTCGGAAGAGGAAGAGTCCGGGGGGTGGATTTCCACAATGATGGGTGGTGCCGTCTCAAGATCCAGATTGTTCATCTCAAAGAGAGTGGTATTGACCTCTCCGGAAGGGGAAGAGACTGGGGAATGGATTTCCACAATGGTGGGTGGTGCCATCTCAAGATCCAGATTGTTCATTTCAAAGAGAGCTACTCTGTATTCGGGGAGATCGGGACAGTGATGTGAGTAATGCCCGTAGACACCGCATAAGGCACAGGAGTGGTTAGTGCGCAAGGATTTGTCTTGAGGCTTAGGGGTTGATTCTAGATGGACAACTGGGATAGTGGGGTCATCCTCAAGCAGTTGCATGTATTCCTGTAATGTTGGTAAATGAGGACATAGGTGAGTCGCATGGCCCAATTCGTCGCATAGCGCGCATTTGGAAGGAGCACGAAACACAAGGGGGTTTTTGACTGTCTTAGGAGGTGGGACAGCAGTGTAAGGTTGGGGGCCTTTGCCCCTAGTGGGTTTGGTAAGAGGAGGGGAGGGTTTTGCAGAGGATGACAGGGTAGCGACACCGGGAGGTGGTTGACTAGTAGTGACAATGGGTTGCACTGGTTGCAGGACGACATCTGGTGTCGACGGACGACCGCGAGGCGAAAGGTACCAAATGGGTAATCCTAAGGTTAACCCAAGAATGCTGAGGGTGGCCATGACCGGGGCGCTAACTACTCCTAAGGGAGGGAAGAGGAAAGGAATGGTATGGATGGGTGTAGCACCAATGTGACTAGGTACCAAAGGGGGTTGAGGCAACAAGGGCGGTTGATTAGTAGGAGTTCGCGTGTTATGGGACAGGGTACATAGGTCAGACACTTCAGTGGCAGGTGACAGGGGTGAAAGAGATGGGAAGGTCGAGGTCATTGGTGCTTGTGAGTAAACTCTGGGCCCCATAGAAGAAACGAATGAGGTGGTGGCACCTGAAACAGGTTGTTCAACCATGGGGAGAACATTTTCGGGTGCCGCGGGGGCATTGGGATCATGGTAAGTGAGTTGGTCAACCTTGACCACGCGTCCTTCATGGGGGAACATCATGGTACGAAAGACGGTAGAAGCAACTGCCTACATGGCATACATGTAGCTGCGGCCAAGTAAAAGGTTGTAATCAAGCTGTGCATTGATAACCTCGATGTTTATGAGGACAATTTTGCCAGCCAGTGAGATGGGGACGTTAGTTAATAGGCCTTGGGGTTGAGTTGAACGACCGTCGTAGGCTCGCAATGCAGTAGAGGACTGCTGTAGAGGGGGGGATCCCATTTTTTGCTAGATGGAGGTGGGCATGACACATGTAGAGGCACCTTCATCGATAATGCATCGATGGATGACAAAATTCCGAATGGAAACAGAAACTTGGAATGCCAAAGTGGAAGGCAGGCAGGGTTCGGATTGGTCCAAATAAAATGCCATTAACTACGAATCATTTGGATCAATAGCCCCAATGGGTGAGAGTAAATTCTTGCGCTGTGAAGGGAAGTTTTTTAAGACTTCTAATGCAGACATGGCTACGGGGGATTGGGCTAAGTCATCGACAATGTTGTAGTTTGACGCAGCCTGCGCATTGGGGTTATTGTTGATACGGCGAAGTGGGAAACGGGGCGCTCTGGGAGCGCCATCTAGTGGAGGTGGAGGTATACATAATGCCTGATCCATGGGATGAGCGTTATTAGGTGTATCGGCGGGAAGGGCTTCAGGGGTGGAGCCATATTGGTTCTGTCAGGTCTGGAGGTTGACCTCATCGGAGGACATCATCAACAAGTGGTGGGTCCCTGAATCAAACATGGGTTGATCAGGGGCAGCGTAAGTGATTTGTTGGGTTGGTGCGTTAGTTTGAGGGGGAGCCAACGGTTTAGTGTTCACTACGCCTTGGGTTGGTAAGGGGTTTTGCAACACCAAAGGTGGCTGTTGAGGTTGTGGGGGGTTGGGTGGTGCTTGAGGAGCTGCCTGCCCTTGGCAGTGTACATCCACAGCCAAAAGTTGCCGAACTCGCTCCATATGTGGACAAAAATGTGTGTAGTGGCCATAGACCCCGCAAACAGAACAAGGATAGTTTGTGCGCAAATTGGGGTTTTTAGCCTGCCTGGGCGGGCGATCAGGGTTTTGGTGATCAGGGGCCGCATTATTACTAGTGGGGGGATTAGGGTGTTGACTAGCTTGCTCAGTCGGTTGGTTGTTCCCACGATTTCGGCCTCTGCCGCGGTTTTGTTGGCCCTGGTTGCGTTGGTTGTTCTGGTTTTGCTGCGGGTTTTGTTGAGCGTAAACTTGCCCTTGGACAGTATGTGGATTTTGAGGTTGCGTGTGGGCGGGAGCAGGCTGCGGTGGATGATATGTAGGTGGAGGCTGCGCAGGTGCAGCAACCTGAGGGGGTTGCTGATAGTGCTGTGGAGCGGGTTGTGGGTGTGCCGAAGGGGTTGGTGCAGCCTGTTGGTGAGAGCAGGACTGAGGTGCGATAGGGGGGGCATGAGCAGGAGTCGCATGACCGAAACACTGTGGTGGACATGAAGGTCCATGGGTATGGTGGTGATGTGTCATGGGAGCATACGGGTTGTTTGCTCCAAACTGTGAGGTAGCCCGGGAAGGGTCAGGGCCAGGGGTAGGATAGGCTATGGAAAATGGTTGAGGCTGTGAAGAGACATGGCCAATGATGCCGTTGGCAGCGTGGGATGCCCCTGGCGCATCGCATTGGGAAGAATCATCGCGAGGGGCGTCGGGTATTATGGTATAAAGATAACCCGACTGGGCGTAAATGAGATCGAACTATTGTGCTTTAAGGATAGCCTCTTCTTCAGACTGGGGTCTTTCGGATGCCACATCCTTAGCAATGATAGGAAGGAGGGATTTGAGGAACCAATCTAGGAAGATCCGGTCATCTAACTTGATTTTGCATAGGCTACGGCGTCGATGCCATTCATGAATGTGGTCCGTGATGTGGGTAGCCGTGTTTTGTCTGCATGATAGTAGGATCTCAACGCCTGCGTCATAGCGGACAGGTAACTGGAAGAACTGCAGGAAGGTCGAGGCAAGGGAAGTAAAGGTGGCATGGGTTCCATGGGGTTGTTCGATATACCACTTGGCAGCAGAGCCAGTGAAAGTGCGCTGTAATAAACGGAGGCGAATAGAGTCGTCTACTATGGAGTTGGAGGAACACCATAGATGGAAGGACATGATATAGTTATGTGGGTCCTCACCTGCCTTTCCCTCGAACTTAGGGATGTCAGAGGGGAGCTTGGTGGGCATGTGAGGCCACGCAGGGTCGTGTCGGATGGGGTCGTTGGTTAATCGGGCTAGGTCAGGTAGGTTGAGGCTAGCCATGAATGGCAAACTGGACGAAGGATGTGACATGGTAGTGGGTTGAACCAAGTTGGGGCCGATGCCCCCAAGTGGAGGGGTCATGTGAGGGAGGTTGCCCCCAAGTGGGGGAACTAAGGTGGTATAGTACGGTCCTGCACCACCATGGGTAGTATGGGTCACTAAAGGAGTGCGGATAGGTATTCCCGTTGCAGGAATTGGTACTGTGAGGGGGACAGTAGAGGGGGCCCCTGTGGAGGGCATACCCAAAGTAGGTGTGGTAACGGGTGTCGTGGTGGATGTGCCACCAATGGTCCCTACCAAGATGGGATTCACGCCAGCCATGGGGCTAGTAGGAGCAGTGTAAAAGGGGTTCTCAGATTTTGGCTCAGAATCGGAGGTAAAATAAGGGGCGTCAGTATCTGGTGACAGAGCTCTATGCCGCTGATGAGTGGAGTCAAGTGACAAGGCTCGAGATCTATGATGAGCGGTATCAAGTGATGATGACCTGTGTCAATGACGGGTGGTGTCAAGTGAACCGTGCTGTGGAGGCTCGCCTCTGAGGCGTCGAGAATGTCTCGGAGACTCAATGGTGACAAATGGAGTCAAATCTCTGTGGGTTGAGGTAACTACAAATCAGCTCAAAAAATCTAATGCAACCGAGTGTGCAGAAAAAGAGCTCAAAAATAGGGCGCTCAGGCCAACAACCAACTCAAAACACCCACTGTAACTGCATGCTACAATAGGCGGAGTGTCAACAGAAATGGTCAGAATACCAAAAAACAGCAAGTTGCCTACAAAAATAAAAACCGGTGGACTCACTAGACCAAAAGGAGGTAAGGGAGCATGCAAACACCTAACTAAAAGTATTATGACTTAACTAGACATATCCTCTGCAAGGTGATGAAATCCAAGTCAGACAATATGAATAGGGAAGCCAAGTGGCTAAGGTATCCCCTTACCGGGAGGGACACTGGGTAGTCAAATCCTAGAAGAATGGAAACTAAGATACCCCGTTCATGACACGTCCAGAAAGGTAAATCTGTCGCTTGGTCCTTTAACCGCAATACCCCTATACAGGGATATCCCGAGAACTGCGAAAGGTAGCCCTTCAATTACTGAATGGAGTTCGGTATTCCACTCAGACCTCCAGAACCAATCTCATGACTTCAACCCTCCTAAGGGAGAGGCCCTCTGATAAACCGGTTGTGACCATGTCAAAAAATACTAGGGGATTTTGGTTCCCTAATGGACAACAACTATGTCTCAAGTGTAAGTAACCGAGGGGTGTTTTTGGAAGCCTATCCCCTCGATCCTACCTAACTACAAAAATTCTTTTGTGTTCCCCAAGTGGGGTTAGAATGTTGGTTGAGTTAAGTAGTTTTTAAGTCTCACTTGAACTAGGTGACAGATTGTGTGCTTGTGAGGTTATGAACCCAGAAGAGAAGTGCCAGGGAAACTTCCTAAATATCAATAATACTGAAAGAAAAATTTTATCATGCAAAATTATCTGAATAAACAATGCTGAAATTTTTAAAAAATTTGTAAAGGGGGACGAAAGTGCAGGTAGAACAGATGGCTGTGCAGGTGCAGAAGATATGGCAGCAAAGGGGCTGGGTTCAAAAGCAGGAACAAGTGCAAAAGTCAGATCGGATCGGCGGCCGGACCGCGGGTTTGAAAGAAACAGGCGCGAACAGATCGCGGGTTTCTGGAGAATAGACGCGGGCGGACCGCGGGTTTAGAGGAAACAAGCACGCTCAGGTCGCGGGTTTCTGAAGAGCAGACGCGGGCAGACCGCGGGTTTGGAAAAAAATAGGCGCGCTTAGGTCGCGGGTTTCTGAAGAGAAGACGTGGGTGGACCGCGGGTTTGGAAAAAATAGGCGCGCTTAGGTCGCGGGTTAAATCTGGAAAGGCACGGTCGGGGCGCAGCAAACAGGGAAAGGGACGCGGTCGAGTCGCAGCTAAGAGCTGGAAAGGCGCGGTCGGGTTGCAGCTAAGGGCTGGAAAGACGTGGTCGGGACACGACTGTGAAACAAAAAATGGTGGTTTACGGTGGCCGAAAACGACAGCCGAACGGACAAAACGGGAAATAAAATAAATTAAAAAACCAGCGGAGTCGCCAAAACTGTTGCTAGGGTTTTACCCCTAGCTTGTGCGAATGAGCACCTACTAAGGACAATGGATTCCTTAGTAGCAGTTCAATGATATGTGAATTAAAAGCTATAACTGAAATAAAAAACTAAATCTAAACATGTTCATGAAGCAAAATAGTAAAAAGTAAAGAATGAATTTTATTGATCTGACCTCCAATGTGGAGGTTGGTGAAGCCCGTTGCGCTGATCCAAGAGGTTGCTCCAAGCTCCAGGTGCTCCTTCTCTTTCTCCAATGGTGGAAATGGGCCAAAAGGGGCTCTCACGGTGAAAGTAGCTCAATGTTGAGCTAGGGTTTCAAGAGCAATTTTGGCAGAGGCAGGATACTTGTGATTGTGGATTTGAAATAAGGGGTCTCCATCACTTATTTATAGTGGTGGAGTGCCAGTTTAGGGTTAGGGTTTCAGTTGTTTAGGGTTTTTTCCTTCTTTTCCTCATTATTTTATATTTTTTCTTCCTTTTTGGAGATTTTTGCTTTTTTTGGAGGAATTTTGGATATTTTTGGAGAAAAAGAGGGTTTTATGGCCTTTTGGAGGCTTTTTAGATGGTTTTATGGGTTTTTGATTGAAATATGGTAGGAAAATGGACAAATGAGCCATGTAATGGGGTAGATGAGGTAGTGAACCTTTTTTGGGTGTTAACATTAGGGTTTGGTGATTCAATTAGGGTTTTGGTCAAGTGGTTAACTGAGTGTGATTGAATGGCTGACAATCAGTTAAGCTAGACTCACTAATGATTTCGAATTGACTCCTTAGGTATTCAAATTTCTCATGGATTCAAGCTATTGCTTGACATTGGTATTGTAACCATTCATTTGTTTATTAAATATACAGAGAGAAAACCAATTCTGGTTCCGATTAACACCATTTCATGAGTTATTTGGGTATTATTCTTTGATGAGATTGATGCTTTGTTCCTAGAACAATGTGCAAGAATAATAATCCACTCAATAAAATCTTTAGAAATATTAGGAATGCTGATAAATTTGGATATATCCAAGGCTTATGATAAGCTCAATTAGCACTTTATGAGGCGTATGCTTAAAGCTTTTGGGTTTAGGGGGGACTGGATTGAATGGATAATGCACCTAATAGTATCTACTTTCTATTCCATCTTAATAAAGGGGACCCTTCTGGCACCTTCCGACCCTCGAGGGGAATCAGGAAGGGGGATCCCTTATCCCCTTTCCTCTTTATATTAATGGCAGAAGGTTTGGGGAGGTCTCTAGAATACTCAAGGGAGAATGACGATTTGAGAGGGCTCAAGGTCCACATTGAGGTAGCTAATTATACCCACCAATAATTTGTTGATTACACGATGCTCACAGGTTACCCTTCAGTCCAAGAATCCCATAGTTTCAATAAATTTCTGATGGCCTTTGGACCAGCCTCAAGTTTGGAGATCAATGACTAGAAATATCAGGTATTTTTCTTCAATACTTTGAGACTCACATGCCAGAATATTTGTAGGATTATGGGTTTCCAGGAGAGCTCCCTTCCATCCGAATATATGGGCACTCCCTTGGTAAACTCTCTGGCAAAAAAAGGCTCATGGAGACTCCTCTTTGATAACATGAAAAAGTGCTTGAAAAATTGGACCCTAAGGCCTCTCAATTTTTTAAGTAAATTAGTGTTGGTAAACTTGGTTCTCCAAGCAATGCCTTCTTACCTCCTATCTACATTGGCAGCTTTGAAAATTATGCTTAAAGAAATCCAGCGTATTAAAAGGGATTTCCTATGGAACAGGAACATAGACAAGAGGAATTGGGCCTTTGTCAGTTGGGATATAGTTTGCACTCACAAACCCCAATGGGGCCTTGTCCTAAGAGATCCAAAGAAAAAAAGTATAGTTTATGGAGCCAAGTTGTAGTTGAGATGGGTCACACAAGACAAATAACCATGGGAGGAAATTTGCCACAACAAATATGCGAAGGGGTGGGGAAAAAAATTTCATGATACGGTTTTTTGAAGATAAACACGGGCCACATATCTAGCACATGGCCTAGAAAGGGAGAGACTTAGTCTAATATCATAGCTTCTGGGAAGTCAGAGATGGTCGGACGGCTAGGGTTTGGGAGGATTCCTAGCAACAAATTCCACCTTTGGTACGAGATGGACAATTCCAGCATATTAAGGAATCCTGCACCACCCAGGGTCTGACCTTGGTCAACAACATATAGAAATAGTATACTAGGAACCAAGACTTTAGGACTTAGGTGGATAGAGAATGGTGGGAATTCCTGGGACAGAAAGAAGAGACTGACAAACTAATAGAAACCCTGGATAATAGAAGGATTAGAAATCACCAAGGGAATGAAAATATCATATGGGGGTACAACCCTTCAGGATGCTTCTCCATAAAAGAGGCCTATAACATCTTGATCAATGCTAATGAACCACCCACTAAAAAAAAAAAAAAAAAAAGGGAAAATATTTGGAAGAAGAAACTATGGCCCAAAATTGCAAATTTCATTTGGATGGTAATGAAGAATCAAATTTTAACTACTGAAAACCTCATGAAATGAGGGATGATGGGTCCTTACCGGTGTTGTCTTTTTGAAGTTCAAGAAGAAATGACCAGCCCTCTTTTGGATTCATGCATGTACACCTCGACCATCTAGGACATGGGGGAAGAAATATTCCAAAAATTCGATATGATCCGGAAAAACCCAGACAAGACTATTAATGAGTGGTCCAGCAACCCCTTCTCCAACTCCATTATGAATCATATTTGGGACTTGTTCCCCCATTTCATTCTATGGGAATTTTGGAAGGAAAGAAACCTGAGGACGTTTCAAGGGAAATATGCCCTGCAATCAAAGTCTTGGAGGACATTGTAGCTAAAATTTAGAGGTCTGGAGTGATTCAGAATGGGAATCTAGCATTTCAGAAACAATTATCCTCCAAAAATGGGGTATGAACCACACAATTCAAATCACTCCTATCACATCCAGATGGGCCAAATAGATCTCAAGTTCTAACTACTGGTTTCTTCCCCCGGAGGGTGCGTTTCAACTTAATTTTGATGGTGCCTCAAAGGGAAAACTAGGCCCAGCGGGTTTCAGATTCATTTTCAGGTATTCCAGAGGAGTGATGAGAGGCTTTGGCTTAGAATTCATTGGTTGGGAGATGAACCATGTGGCTGAAATCGAAGTTATTCTCCAGGGCATGGCCATGCTCAAGGAAAATGGATGGTTTCCCAATATCATTGAAGGCCATTCGAAAATGGTCATTCGAATGGCCATCAAACTTCAAAAAGGCTTAGAGAGGACCAAGGTAGCCATGTCTTGGCTACTTCAAGCAAGGGTGGAAACTTTGTAGGGAATTCTCCATGAAGAAACATAAACTAGTTTCAACCACATTCACCTCCATGGCAACAAGGTCGTCGATCAGCTGGCAAGTTGGAGTATGACAAATCACCAAAGTGTCAAGTATAGGTACTAAAGCAAGGTGATGGATGCGACAGTACGCGCCAGGTGTGAAACCTTTGTATACCAGGACATAAAAGGAAATCATGCTCGAAACCCATCATTCTAACAGGTCGGCTCGGATCTCACATAAGGGAACATGGTTGAGATGGAAGAAAGCGGGTGTCCATGTGATCGATGCTTGGTATTTAATTTTTCCTTGCGTTAATTTCATTTCACTATCTTTTCACCAAAGAGGAAGCATGACTGTGCGAGGAGGTGACCCGAGAACCGTGGTCCAGAGTTATGCTACCCATACTAAGAAGGGTACCTGGGCTATCATTATTTTCAGTGAGGGAATGATTTCAGGGTATGGGAAATTACTATTTAGGAAGCTAAGGATTTTGGAAGGTTTCCTATTCCAACTGTTCGAAGGGTAATGTTTCCATAATCATCTTGTTTGGAGTGAGGAAGGTCTGTAACTTTGAGAAATCTATGAGCGACCAAAGCAAGATGAGCTCAGCTAGACACAAGGGAAAGGGTAAGCACATGGAAAACCTAGTGGAGGAAACAAGTCAGGATACACGATCTCAAAGTAAGGCAATGTGGGAGGCCTGGATATTCGAACTAGAAGTTCCTGAGTAAATCCAGTAGCGGGTGAATGATTCTGAGCAGAACCTCTGGGAGGAATTTGATAATGAGATCCTGCAAGAGGAATGCCACAAGGTGGAGGATTGGATCCTCGACCTTGGCCACTATGTGGGCTGCACAAGTCAGTATGAAAAAATGGTGGCTGTAACATACCCAAAACTGAAAAATAAATATTTATTATTTATTTCAGCAAAAACATTATGTTAATTTTTATTGTAAAGTTTATTACCAAGTGGGTCAAGGATGACTATAATTAAAGAATTATTTATTTTAATAATTAATAAAAGGAGACACCTATTCAGGGGAGACTGTTAAATGAGTGTTCACTAACCTACTAGGAGGAAGGCCCAGCTGTAGAAAGCTGGTTGACAAGTGACAGCACTAGCGTTCACTTTCTAGCTGTTGTAGGAGCATAATCCCTAAAAAAGGGGTCATGTTCCCTAAGAGGGGGAACTGAGATGGTGGCTCATTAAATTACAAAACTAACCCAAAGACCTAGGGAATCTTATATAAACCATCAAATTGAGCAGGAGGCTCACCACTCAGTTCTGATTTCTAAGAGAATGAACTTTGTGACTGCTATAAACTGAAAAGACAGGCACATAAAGAATTTGATGAGGGGATAGCTAAAGTGATTTGCTGAGTAAGTCTGTTGTGTGGTAGAGATATTTGTCCTAGTGGTTGATTAAACAAGATCGGGGGTCCTAAGCAATTGATTTGGCTACTTCAAGAAAAGGTTGGGTGGAACAGTCTCCCTTGGGTGTTAGTCCCCTTTTCTGCAACACCTCCAGGTTCCAAATCTAATCTGTATTATGACATTGTTTTACTTCTGTTTAAGAAAGATATAATTTGTTTAAAATGTGGTTTTAGTAATAGATAAGTATTCAATGATTGTAGGATTTAGTATATGTATAGAAATTGAATGATAGAGAAATGAATATAAACTATCTCCTGTATTTTGTGTCTCACTGAAGTGACGTACTCTAGTACAGGAATATATGAAATTGTGTTTGAGTAATAGTACCAGAATGATTGAATCATTATGTATGTTTGTTATTACAATAATTAGATGTGATATAGTTATATATTGTTTTTTTAGAATACTGGTATTTAAATCTAATTGTGTAAGCTGCACCTCTTAATCTAAAAGATAAAACTATTATTAATATTTACAGTTGGTAGAACCAAACCATCAAATTATAATATAAGTATAGCCACATAAATAGAAATAGCTAAGCTAGATCGTATAAAGTGAAGAAATTCTGATTTAATAAAGGAAATAGGTTATTCACACATTCTGTCAAACATTTTCAAAACCTAGGGTTTTAACTTAAAATTTCTAAAAGTAAAACCACACGTTTGAAATGTACTTCAAAATACTACCAAATACTGAAACATTTTAAGCAGATGAACACAATAAATTTTGTTCTAAATACCGGGAAAAACCCCACTGCTTGGGGAAAACCCTAAAAGAAAATTTTTCTTTAAGAAGAGTAAAAACTCAGAAATTTCTTACAATAAATTTCTGCTTCCTTTTAAACCCTTACTGGAAAAATTTCACAAAATAGAATAGCAGCAAAAACTACCTCAAAATCTATGCCAGAAAATTGTTGTATGACCTACTGTACAGATTCTGACATGTGTTGCATGGACTGTACGGCCTGCACACTTTTCCTCCTCAAAATGTGTTCCCACATGTGCCAGAAAATATAATGTTGTACGATTCTGTCAGAATGCAATAAATGCATAAAAAACTACATTGGAAATTGTGCCGTCACATGCTGTTGTATGGCTATGATAGATTGTTGTACGAATCTCTTAATGGTTGTCTTGGGATGCGTGTTTCTAGGGACCTTTTCTTGGTCTTCAATTTTCCTCTCTTCCTCTCTTTATGGTGAATGTACTCATTTGTCCTTTATCATTGTTTTTATACTTCGATTTTGTAACTATCTTCAATAACTACCTAATCTAGGGTTGAATAACTTTTTACAAAATCAAGGGTCCACAACTAATCTAAATTTTAATTATTAAATACATTCTTCAGTGAGACCCACTTTTCTAAATTTATAAAAACACATTCACTTTATTTACATAAATGTCACTTTGTTACATAAATACATAAGGACAAAAAATTTCAAGTCCTCTCATCACACTCACACCAAAAACATGGGAGGACCTTCAGAGTTATATTTCAACATAAGGGCATATTAAGCCCAGTTTTCTTAAGCCATTAAATCATTTTAGTAACACCAAGTCGAGACCATAAACTGTAGCACTGATTACAGGCTTCACGTCAAGCTGGTGTTGTTTCTACAGTATTTCTCTTGCATAATAAAATCACAGCCTTAGGGCTTTGATTTTTGAATCAGTATGGTTAACTAATAGAATATAAATTCTCTCCAACAATAATAGAGGTTACATACTATCTCATGCCATATTAAAATTAAATAAATAAATTAAAATACTCAAGTAAAAGCTTCACCAAACAATGAAACCCTAGATTTGTTATAACCAAGTTCAGTACACAGTCATATTAATAATTGTCGATAGAAGAATACAACGACTCTGTAATCAATATTTTAATAATAAAACCAAAGAAAAATATAACTATTAATTCAAAAATAATACCGATACAATTTATAAATTGTAACCAAATTGACACAAGTATTATTTCTATCTAAGCTTTGTATACACGGGAAGTTAAATTAGATTCTCACAGAAGTAAGTTTAAAAGAAAATAGCTAACAGAGGCCTTATGGTCCATGTTTCTAAGCCTATTTTGGAAAGGAAAAATAGTCGAATCCCAACATTTATAAGTTAACTACAAACTATAAATAATTAAATAAACCTAGATGCTTTTAAAGCTCTCTTCTATTACATTACAAATTCATCATGAGATGTAACAATAAGACTGATAAACCAATTGAAGGACTCATTAAATGTAATGTAATTCATGTAAAAACGCGACATCTTTTATTTCAAAGTAAAGCAAGAAGTATACCCAAAAAAACCCTCACGGGATTTATTCCCAAAAAGTATTTTCAATGCAACTAATAGTAAAGAAAATGACGATAACGACGTTTTAGCACAAAATTAAGAATGGAAAGTAAGAGCCTCGTGGCCTTATTTGTTTCCATTTATACCATAACCGTTAAACAAGGTGAAAGGTTCTTCTAGAGCCTGTCCTTTATCAATGATAGAACCTGTAACAATGGCCCTTAAATCCAAAAAAAAAATATAATGTGTAGAGGCTCACGGCCTTAAAGTTTAAAGAGTTGTAAGTAAAAATCCCTTGTAGGGTCAGACAACTCTAGGATCTATACTATTTAACAAAACACAAATGACAAATTCAAATAGAAGGGATGTATAACAAATAGCCCAAAAATAAAAGTGGCATAGTCGCAAGACTCTACGGTGATTCATTCACATTCTGGAAAGTTTACATTGTCACTGAACCTTATGCATTTCAGAGTTGCAGTATCAAAACTATCATGGGTACTTAAATTAATGAAAAAAGTATATAACCAAATAAATATACATAGTGGCATAGTCTTCTATGACTCCACATATGGTGATTAACACCCTTATAATAACAATTGTATAAAATACCGAAGCAATATATCACTTTCATATCGAACACGGAGTGGAGAGAAACCTAACGCCATGAAAACACACCAAGAACCAATTTTCTCCTCAAGAGCCACACAAAGGAGTGACATAGGTCTTACTAGATAAATGGAAAAGCTTAGCGGCTAGTTTTGTCCTCAACCTCGTTGCAGAGTCGTCCTACACAAAATACATAAACCTAGAAGTTAAACCATGAACAATATAAGAAAAAACCATGGTAATAAGAAAAGAGTAATAGTGAATATTACAGTTACCTTTTTGTAGTTCATCAACACACAGTGAACACCATAGCAGAGATTACAAACTCCATTAACACTTGAGCTGAGTTTACACTAGTTTAGATGTTGACAATGACCAAGATTGGTGGTTTTTCCCCCTCTGTTTAGAGACACAGGAGTAGCGAAAACAAGTAGCTGAAGATCCTAGAGGAAAATGAAGGAGCTTTTAATATTTCTCCAAAACCTTAACAAAATGATCGCAGAAAATTCAAGACTCATTAAAAATCTTAGGGTTTTACAACTCATGTTTTGCTGACAGCTGGAGGATGTATTGAAATCGCAAGGTTTGTGTAGCGTACCCATACCCCATTATCATGCGGAATAAAAAATTTCATCAAGAACCTTTACTGTTCATCGAAACACAGGGCATGGCCTCAAACTACTTCTTGACATTTCCAAAACTATCACACTCCCTCCCATATTCCATTGATCGGTTCGAAGATCTGCAAGGAAATATCTCAGAGGGGTTCGAATGGCAGAGAGAAAATAGCGACGGAATCCAACAATCACAAAGGGTTCCACATCCAAAATCGAATCAACGGCTCAGAATCCACCCACAAAAATCAACGGTGTGAAAATCCTGAGTTGCGGGATTGGGAATTGTGAAAATTGTGATCCCAAATCCTACATCCCACATGCATAAATGATCATTACAGAAAGTGAAATCTGTGAAGCCGCATCTCTCATCCCACATCTCGCAAGTTGCGGAACTATAAATATGGAAAGTCAAAATCCTTAGAAGAAATCTCTGCATCCCGCATCCTGGAAGTTGCGGAATGGTGCATTTCGGAAGTAAAACTATGAAAAGCCAAAATCCTCAAAAGACATCTCTGCATCCCGCATCCCGCAAGTTGCTGAAAAAGGGAATTGCGGAAATCCAAATCTTCCAAAGGATGTCTTCTCTATTCCGCATCCCTCCCACAGAATAAACCATTGCGGAAGAAGGTTTCTGCTCAAAAATTCGACCTGTTGATCAAAGTCTTTGAATATACTTGGCCATCTTGGCCAACATCAATATGACATTCTAACCGTGAAACTTAGTTTAACAATGCATTGAAGGAAACATACGTAGATTCCTATAATTGTAGTTATTCCAAGGAACAATTCATCAATTCAACACATCCAACATGTTCATCACATTCCATCAAGCAATTACAATGCAAGAAATACAATTGCTGAGATTAACATGGACGAGAACACTTATCTTGAGAAGAAATTTTCTTGCAACTAGCTATGTCGTTGCAATGTTCCACCCAACCATAGGCCAGTGTGGTCATCAATCTCTTAGCAACATTGTCACCCCTGAGATGGGCATGATTTCCTGAAGGAATAAGGGAACACTAGCAGACTCATACATAGCCAAGGGTGCAACAAAACTCAGCCAAGCCAACACAGTTGTGTTTATCAGGCTGCAAGGGAAAAAAAACCAATAGTTGGGTTTCACAGGCCACTTAGCCAAGCCATATCATAGTTGGGTGTCACATACTATTCACAGTCAAGCCAACATTCACCTTAAGGACCATTCAAGCCAATAGATCAGTTTATGAGACTATACATAGTCAATCCATCTCATTATTCGGTTTATCAGGATACCTATCCAAGTCAGCATTCATAGTTGGTTTTATTAGACTATCTAGCCAAAGGTTACTCACAAGGTCAAACGCAACAAGACACAGCCAAGTTAGCAGATGGGTTTATCAGGCTACCATCAAAGCCATCTTTCTAGTTGGGTTTATCAAGCTTCTAAGGAAACTGGAAGGAAGAACTACTAATCTAGTGAGCTCATATATAGAGCTAAGAAGACCGTCACAATACCTATCTGGCCTAGCTTCCCCACTGCCTACACACCCAACACAACGAAGTGACCCCTTCTCTGTTCCATTATCCCTCAGGATACACCTTCCCTTCTAGTGCTCTTCAGGATGTGCATAGCATGTTCACTAGCCACTATTATCTTATTGTGAGGTTCCACACTAGGTTTATCAAGCACATTCTACATCTCTCCCATTCCTAAGTCTTGTACATAGTTCATACCCGAACCTGGGTGCACAACACAACAACCACAGGGGGAGTCAACAACACCGACTTTACTCTAGAACAGGAGTAACAGAATCTCATACACCCTATAGTTCAAGGTAACGCTGCAACACAACAATCACAGTCTCACCAAGGGAAAACACTTGTAGAATGTGAGGGATACACATAGGAAGAGCTCAACTACTGATGAGATTCCACGTGAATGGAGAATAATGATGGATGAGCAAGACATCTCACAGCTCCCAAAACGTGAAATCCAAACGAAGACGTAATGTGTGAACGAAACTAGCATACAGTTCCGGGTGTTTGTCTTTCCCATGAATTCAAAACATGACATTCAAAACTAGGTGCTCTACCCAACTCAAATTTTCCCATACTCTTTCCCTTCCATGCAATAACTACATCAACCACATTCTAGCAGAAATAAATGGTTACGAAGAAAGACAAGAAAAAAGGTGGTTGACAACTTTAATGGGATTTCCCCATGACACATGGTTTTTCCCAAAATGGTTCAAGGTTAATATTCCCTCCCCCTTATCCTTAGGAAAATCATGCCCCCGTCTCATTTTTTGTTGCATTGACGTAGTTGGTTGTGGGTTTTTCATTAATTTGCATATTTACATGATGTTTACAAATGTGCTTGAATTAGCACAAAAACCATAGGAATCAACTATGATCTCCTATATACCAAACATTAATCAATGATAGGGCCTTGGCCTTGAGGTCCTTTTCATGATTCCATATAATATTTTCATCATATACATTAATGCAAACGGGGTAAAAAATGGGGTGTTGCATTCCCCTCCCCCTTCAATAGCATTGTCCTCGAAGCTTTACAAATATTGAACAAAATCCTACACTGGTAACACCCTCAGTGCTCTGTAGATTCAAACAAAAATGAATGTGTGAACCGCATGGAATCCTCTAGCTCCCATGTAGCCTCTTCAGGACCGTAGTGCTCCCACTACACCTTTACCTATCCTATGGCTTGATTCCAGAGCATAGTGACCTTCCTGTCAAGGATGTGCATTGGATCGATTCAGAACTTTCCCTTGGGTTCCACCTGAATCACATCCCAATTTATCACACGGTTAGGGTCATGTAGAAATTTCTTAAGCAAAAAAACATGAAAAACATTATGAGCCCTAGTGCTAGCTGGCAATGCAAGTCTATATTCAATTGGCCCTATTCTTTCAAGCACTTCAAACGACCCACAATATCTGGGTGACAAATTGGCACAACTTCCAAGTTTCAAGGAACTTTTCTTTTCCCTCACTCTGAGGTAAACATGGTCCCCAACACTAAACCCTTTGTTCACCCTATGCTTATCAGCATAGTTTTTCTGTTTGTCTTGACCTGCTTTCAGATTCTGCCTAATCTTTACAACCTCTTGCTCCATCTCCTTGAGCAATTATGGACCAATCACAACTTTGTTCACCGGATTATCCCAAGTCACGGGTGTCCTACACCTCCTTCCATACAAAGATTCATATGGACTCATCCCCAAGGATGCTTGCTATCCATTGTTATAAGAAAACTCTACCAAGTGTAAATAATCCTCCCACTTGGTTGGTTTTTCCATCAGATACATGTGAAGCATGTCTTCAAGCACTTGGTTAACTCCCTATGTCTTCCCATCAGTTTGAGGATGGTATGCGGTGTTGAAGTTTATCTTTGTACCCAAATCTGCAAACAATCGCTTCCAAAAATTGAAAGTGAACTTGACATATCTGTCAGAGACTATTTCCTTTGGAAATCCATGCAATTTGAAAATCTCCTTCATGAAGATCTTTGCAATGTCATTAGTCTTATGCGTAGACTTAATCGGTATAAAATGTGTTTCCTTTGTCAACTTGTCCACCACAACCATGACGAAATCATATTGTCTCCATGTCATTGGAAATCCTGTAATAGAATCCATGGAAATAACTTCCCATTTCCATTTCGGAACTGGAAAAGGCTACAACAAACCTGCTGGGTGTTGATGCTCAACCTTCACTTGCTGACATTTCATGCACCTGGAAATGTATTCAGCCATGTCCTTTTTTATTCCAAGCCAAAAGTACTACTTTCTGTATGTAGAAATTGTCTTCTAATATCCTGGGTGACCAGTTATGGAGCTTGATGGATCTCGTCCATAACAACTCTCCTCAAATATGCTACATTTGGAATGAAAATTCTATTCTTATAAGTAAGAAGTCCATCTTCTTCCAATTTATATCCCTCATACTTCTTTCCAAGGATTTTCCACTACAATTTGTCCTTTACCTACACATACAATTCATCTTCAGCAACATGATTAACAATATGTTGCCTCAACTTCGATTGGCTAACACTAACGGATGCCACATACATTTCCTGCACCTTCCTACTGAGTGCATCAACTACCTTATTCTCTTTCCCCTTTATGGGATTGATCTCAAATTCAAACTCACATAAAAACTCCAGCATCTATATTGCCTAACATTCAGAGTAGGCTGATCAAACAAATACTTCAAACCACAATGGTCTATCCTTTGCTCAAATCTTCTACCCATCAAGTAATGCCTCTACATTTGACAGCATGTACTATGGCTGCAAGTTCCAGGTCATGAGTAACATAGTTATTATCATGTTCCTTCAACTTTCTGGATGCATAACATATCACGTGATTGTCTTGCATAAGAAATCATCCAAGCCCTTGACTGCATGCATCAATACACACCACAAAATCATTCTCCGGGTCTGTAAATTTCAAGACTGGCGCATGGGTGAGAAGATTCTTCAAATGCTGGAAGCTTTCTTCACACCTCATTGTCCATTCAAACTCTATTCCCTTCTTTGGAAAAGAAGTAATGGCATGTGCAACCTTAGAGACTCCTTCAATGAATCTCATGTAGTATCTTGTAAGTCCCATAAAAGATATTACATCTGTTACACTGTATTAGGAGGAATTGAAATCTTCAATTTTGCAAGTTTACTTTGTAGATTAAAAATGGAATAAATTTTATCTACCTCCATGGGTGTTGTTTGTTTTAATTCTTTTACTTTCTCAGTTCTATTTTCAATCCCTTTTTGTACAACAGGTTCCTTTTGTTTTACGTTTCTTTTTTCTGTATTTATATGACTACTGCAAGGCTGATTTTGATTTAACCTACCTTTTTTCATAACAACATCTCTACTCCTCAATTTGATCTTTTTCACATCATCTATAGCATGCATATACCCCTTCTGATACTGTTCCAACTCCTCCTCAAAATCTCTATTATCATCCTCTTGTGCAAACATACTGTGTTCCTCCTCAGTCAAATAGATTTTAGAATCTAAATCACCAAAATGATGAATATGGTCTTCAATAGAATCTGCACCATATTTATCAACAACATAATTTTCAAGGAAAGGTGGTCTTATTTGTTGATATTCTTGGTTCCTTGGATTCCTCGTGTCTCTTTGTCATGTGGCAGGGGAGGATGAATAGGCCTTCTAAAGTTATGGTTTATGGAATGGGGTTCATTCATTTCTCGATTCACTAGCCTAGTATCCATAGTCAACCTATCCATCAAGTTTTCCATTGTTTTCAGCATCATTTCAAAATCGATATCATAGAGGAAGAAGCAGAAGAGGTGGAGGGCATAGTTTCTTCTCTACTTTTCCTCCTATCAACATCTACCCTCTGTTTTATCTTTCCACATGCCATCATATTAGCTTCTACTTCCAAATCATATATAAACATAACAGGAAGGCTGGATCATTTTCTCTCTCTCAACAACAATGCAAAGTCATTACCAAAGGATTCTACATAAGGAAGTTTAGCAGCACCAGTTGAACGCTTAATATCAGCAAGTATTGAATTATAGACTCTCATAAACCTACTAGAAAACTCATGGACTGACTCAAAACCACCCTTTTTAAGATTATTGTGCAGGGAGAGGACTTGTAACAGACTCTGCTTATCATCCCATCTATCCAAGAATGTAGTTTGGAAGGATGCAAAGTTTTTAATAGACCTAGCAGGTTAATATTTATACCACTTTTTGGCTTCCCAAGACAAGCTCTGTGCAAAAAACCTCATCTTGACATATTCATAATCAACCTCTTCCAAATATACACAGTCATCAAATTTTCCAACATGGTATTTAGCAGTAGCATTTCCTTCTCCATCATACAGTGAAATCCTCTAGGCATAATTTAAGGGAAGGTCATGTAACACTGCATGTAAGGCCAATGTAGAAAGCCTAGCTGCAGCCATTGGTCTAGGTGGATTTGGAGAAGGTGGTAAAGGTTGGGAGACTGGATGATTATGAATAGGTTGGGGAATATGAAACTGAGAGTTTTGGATAATAGAAGTAATTTTTTTCAGTTTTTATTGGAGTTTGAAGGTTTTTCCACAAAGAATAAAGAAGATATTATTCTAACCTACTAGGATTAATCTCAACTTTCTTTAGGTCAGATTCAGATTTTGATTTTGACAATAATCTTTCAACACTAGTTTCCAATTCATATTCTTGTATACTATGAAAATCTTGAGATGATGATGCACGAAACTGAGAACTATTTATTTTTTCTTTATTTTTATTTCTAAGCAATCTCTCTGGATTCTCCACGCTTTGCAAAGTTTCAGCATTGGGGTTACCTCTCATATTCGCTCTCCTAAAAAATAGGATGTCTTCTATAATACTGCTCAAAATGAATGTGAAGTCGCCAGGGAAAATGTACAACCTCCTTTGAATGTGGAAACTTCTGCTTGCCCACGAAAATTTCTTTCTTGAAACTTTGCAATCCTTGACGTTCTTCCCAGGGAAGATATGCACTTTTGTTCGCTAGAAACGGTGCCAATTTGTTTACACTAGAAAAATACCAAAGGTTGTAAGGGTTATTCCTAGGTAACAGAAAAAACCACTTTTAAAAGAAAAACTGGATTTTTTCTCTTCCAAGAGGGATCTCTCACAAAATATTAACAAGTCCAAATATGTATAAGCAAAACTGTTTGTAATTGATAAGATTGGTTGAAATAGAACACATGACCATTGGGCTATGGAGTCAAGATATGAAAATTGATAAACAAAGCTTTCGCATGGAAGTTTTAAACACAGGCAAGGTATCTACTCAATCATAGTAAAAATTTAATTGTCTAGTGAAAAAGGAAGAACATGAAAGAACCATTAACATGGAGCATTGTAAAAATGAATTTTGTATCAACTTTAGAAGAAAGGCTTGGTGAATATTTGAAAATAAAATCTAGAGAATAGTAAATATGAATTCTAAATTGTTATACACTCATTTCAGACATGAAGGAAAACATAATGGAAAGATAAAACTGGAAAAACATTCACATGACAAGGGAAAGTACAGGCTGCAACATGAAATAACACATGAATCTCTGAAAATGCCAACTTTCGGCTCTGTAAATTAAAAAATTACTTGAATATACAAATCTCTCAAAATCTCACGGGTTCCAACCCTCGCCTCATCAAATTTATGAATACTTATACAATTGCTCCTTGAGCTGAACAATAAACCTAATTGTCTAACGGTTTCAACTGTTTATTACATGTGTCAAAATACTTCTCTATTACAAAATAGTTCTGAGATAACAAAACTTCTTAACTAATGAAATTAAAATAACATTTTATCATAAAATAAATCATTCGCTGAAGTTCGTTTGTGCTATCTTGCTTGATGTCTTTGTGGTTGTAAATTATATTTATTTGATCCAAATTGTTGAACTGTTCTCCATTGTTCCGGTTTAGGCAAATCTGCAACAAGTGTTTCATGTTCTATAACTATGAGCTCCATGCTTTCTGCATATGAAATATTAGGCACCTTGGCACACAAGACTTTATTGTAGAATAATCAACCCATAGTTTACCCATTTAGACATTAATTTAATTATTTCTGTCTTATTAGCGTAGTTCATGTGTCCCACCTTGTGCAAGTTGTGTTTTACCTATCCATAGTGGTCAAACTTGCCTCATTTGACTCATGTAGTGCATGGGAAATCCCAAGGAATCAAATCTGCTTTATTCCTAGCCTCCTAGGCACCCTTCTTCTTTTTATGCTTTATTCCTTGCTTTTTCAGTGTTTTAAGGCAAATAGAAAAGCTACACTAGGTGAGGTGAACTAGTTTTTTGTCCTCTTCATCCTCCACTCTTTTCTCCATGCAAAAGAATGTATGAGATGCCATTCCACCACTCTTTATCTTTGCTAAGCCATTTTTCTAATTCGTGAGCTCCATGACAGATTTGGGATCAGCTTTTTACACCTATGGGGGATTTGCTTATTTTTAGTAAGCCTGCTTTATGCTAGATTCGAATTGCTCCTCATGCATTCGAATCCCTGATGTATTTTATTTATTCAGAAACCTATGTTATTATAGGGTTGGTTATTGTACACTGATTTAATACAATTTAGTGTTCAGCTCCAATTTTCAGTCTCTTTGTGAGTGATTTTGCATGATCAATTGTTAATTGTTGTGAGTAAAATTAATCTATCACCTGGTTCAATTTCCACATGGTATCAGAGCCATTGTAGATTGTTTCTCTCCTTAAAAAATTGTTTTGCAGGTTCGACATCAGTGACTGGGAGCCTTCTACTAACAGCCGGGACAGATTTTCTAAGCTATGGATCAATCATAGAAAACTATCTTGACTCCCTTCAATTTCTTTGAATGGAAAGTAGAGATGGAGATATTGTTGAGAGTGAAAGGCCTCTACAGGGTGACTATGGCAATAGAAGCAGAGCCCAATGCAGTAGTAGAGAAGATAAAATGGCACAACAGGAGGGATGAGGCTTATAGCCTCCTGTGTCTATGTATTTCTAGAGACCTCCTTTTCCATCTCGATGGATTGACATCACCGAATGAAGTATGGGAGAAGCTTGCTGATATTTTTGGAAAGACAGATGAGATGAGGGGACATCAAATCGAAAATGAGCTGATTTCTCTAAGTCCAAATAGCTTTGAATCTCTGCAGCTATATTTCTCCAAGTTCAAAGCACTAGTTTTGCAGCTGAAACAGTGTGGGATCGAAAATAAAGATGATCAGCTCATACTGGCCATCCTCTCCCAGTTAGGCCCTGACTATTCAATGTTTTTTTTGACCTTCTATGCCACAAAACTGACAGCTCGAACCTGGAAGATGCCTAGCCTTGCAGATTTCATGGAATCTCTCACACAAGAACAGGACAAGCTGGTGATGATGGGCACCATCAAGCCATCCAAAGAAAAAGCTTTGATTGCTGGAGATTTGAAGGTGGATTCAAAAGGCAAAAATAAATATAAAAAGCCACCTGAGAAAAAGAGAGACAAGAAACAGTCTCCGGAGGATCAAGAAGGTGCCAAGAAGAACTACCAAAAGAAGAAAAACAAAGGTGAAATGAACAAGTGTGCATACTGTAATAAGGGAAATCACTCTGAAAGCTCTTGTATGAAGAAGCAAATAGATATGCTGACCCAACTCCTGGAGAAGAATGGCATCTCCCTTCCAGAAAGCTCAAAGAAGAGAGAAGGAGGATCAAGTTCAGATGACAGAGAGGGAGTTCATGCTCTAGTTGCTGGCACATCAAGCTCACCTAGTTTTATCATTGATTCTGGAGCTTCAAGACACATGGTTTCGACTAAGGTGGCATTCTCCTCACTGGACAAGTCAAAACGACCATATATAGTACTGGGAGATGACTCTCTCACTGAAAGTTTGGGTAAAGGAAGAATAGATCTTGATCATGGTTATTTCAGCAATGTGCTGTATGTTCCTGGTCTTGCCTCCAACCTCCTATCAGTGTACCAGATGACCGACACTAGGTCTCCTAAGAAAGTCATATTCTCCCCCGATGAATTTGAGATCACAGAGATCTCAACTGGTAGAGTCATTGCAAAAGGATTTGTGAATCATGCTCAAAAGGTATACATGTTCTCACACTTCCTACCTTACTCAAACCCCTCTGCTCTTCTGATTCATGCTAATGAAGCAAGCAAGATTTGGTATAAAATATTTGGCCACCTAAACTACAAATATCTTTCTGATCTTAGTGAAAAAGAGATGGTCATAGGGTTTCCCAAGATAAAATTTTCCAAAGGAGTCTGCCAAGGTTGTATCCTAGGAAAACACCCAGAGCACAAATTTGAGAGAGCTAGTCATGAGAGAACCTCTGCACCCCTTGAGCTGATCCACAGTGATGTTGCTGGCCCATTCCCTCATATGTCCATGAGTCAGGCCAAATATGCATTGAATTTCATTGATGACTTTTCCATGTATTGCTGGGTTCACTTCTTGAAACACAAGTCTGAAGTTTTTGGCCTATTCAAAGTCTTTAAGGATTTGGTTGAAAACTAGTCTGGAAGGAAACTCAAGGCCCTCAGATCTGACAATGGTGGTGAGTATGTCAAGTCTGAGTTTATTAATTATTGTATATATGCAGGTATTCAGATGTAGCATTCTATCCCTTACAGACCACAACAAAATGGTGTTGCTGAAAGGAAGAACAGATCACTGAAGGAGATGGCAACATGTATGATGGAGGCCAAAAATTTGCCACCAAAGTACTAGGCTGAAGCTATCAACTGTGCATCCTATATTCAGAATAGGGTGCCTCACAAACATCTTGATGGCATGACTCCCTTTGAAGCATGGAGTGGGCACAAGCCAGATGTGACCCATTTCAGGATTTTTGGCTCAAAGGCTTGGGCTAGAATTCCAACAGAGAAGAGGAAGGCTTTGCAGCCCCAAATCCAAGAGTGTATTTTTGTTGGATACTCTGAAGATTCAAAAGGGTAAAAACTGATAAATTTTAGCACAAACAAAGCCTTCATCAAAAGGTGTGTTCAGTTTGAAGAAGAACCCCTTCCAGCAGTGGAAGTTGGTGAAGCCTCTTCACCACCTGAACCTCAAGAAGTAAGTAAAGAGTTTGTTGAACATGCTGATTCTGATTTGTCTGATGGATATGAGTTTATTGCATACCCTAACAGCCCTACAAGGCCAAAATGGGCAGCCAAGACACTACATGCAGCAGGTGAGCTAGCTGGGGATCCCAATGACCCAAGAAGGACTAGATCTTAGTTTGAGAGTGGTCTGTGCATGAAGGATCCTATGTTTGGTGAAAAATGATATTTGATGGTGGAGTATGATCCTAAAACATATTAAGAAGCAGTAGGATATCCAATATGGAAAAAATCCATGAAGGAGGAGTTCAGCTCACTCCAGAAAAGCAACACATGGGAGCTAGTGGATCTTCCCCCAGGGAGAAAACTAGTACAGTGTAAGTGGGTCTATAAGACCAAATTTTCTGCTGATGGTTCACCACTGAAGTACAAGGCTAGATTGGTAGCCAAGGGATACTCACATGTTCATGGAATATATTACAATGAGACCTTTTCCCCAGTGGCAAAGATGGATTCCATCAGGCTAGCCTTAGCCATTGCAGCCTCAAGGCAATGGGAGGTACATCACATGGATGTAAAATGTGCCTTCTTGAATGGAGATATCACTGAAGAGATATATATGCAGGAGCCTCAAGGTTTTTATACTAACCCTTCTCTTGTGTGTAGGCTGAGAAAGTCATTGTATGGGCTAAAGCAAGCCCCCAGGGCTTGGTATGCCAAGATCGATAGCTTCTTGCTATCACTGAATTTTGTTCGGTGCAAATAAGATCCAAATGTCTATTTGAAGTTAGTTAATGGTTCATTAATGATCATTTTGTTATATGTTGATGATCTCCTCATTACAGGAATCTCAAAGGCTGAGATTGATTCCTTAAAAGGATCTATCAACCAAGCCTTCTCCATGACAGATTTGGGGATCTTAAGTCAATTTTTGGGGCTTGAGATTGCTCAAACCAAAGCTAGAATCAAGGTGCACCAGTCCAAATATGCCTTGGACTTTCTGAAAAAATTCAAAATGAAGGATTGCAAAGCAAGCAAAACTCCTTTCCTTTCAGGAGTGAAGCTGGAAGAAGCTGATTCTTCACCGATGGTAAACAATACACTGTATAGGCAATTGATTGCATGTTTGTTGTATCTGACACATACTATACCTGATATTTATTATGCAGTAATTGTGGCTTCTAGATTCATGGATCAGCCTCAAGAGATCCATTGGAAAGAAGCCAAAAGGATCCTTAACTTTGTTCAGGGAACAAGGACACATGGGATCTTCTATAAAGCAAAATTTGAACTTGATTTGATTGGATTTACTGACAGTGATTGGGTAGGTGATAGCAAAGATAGAAAGTTCACATCAAGATATGTGTTCATGCTTGTAGAAGGGCCAATCAGTTGTTCAAGCAAGAAACGGAGTGCCATTGCATTCTCATCTACAGAAGGAGAGTACAGAGGAGTTGTTAATGCAACAACTCAATGTTTATGGTTGCAGGGTTTACTTGGAGAGTGTGGCTTCGAACCAGAGTACTCAACTACCATCTACTATGATAACCAGAGTACCATTTGAATCTGCAAAGATCCAGTTCAGAAGCAGAGAACCAGACACATTGAGATCCATATGCACTACATCAGAGAACTTGTGCATGATGGCACCATTCACCTACTCTTCTGCTCATCTTCAGAACAAGTAGCTGATATCTTCACCAAATAATTTTGTGAGAAGACCTTCAGCAATATCAAATCACTACCAGGGATTTCTGATCATGCTGTGAAAGCATGAGCGAAGACAAGATTCCAAAATTTTGTTTTACAGTCCATGTTTAAGGGAGGATTTTCCCAAGTTGGTTTTGCCTCTTTCCTTGTTTAAATGAACATGCAGTATGTAAAGGGTGATTAAGCCTTGTTTCTAGGCCCTATAATTTTCTGATATATTACTCATAAGTCAATATTAAGGGGGGGTGTTAGAATAATCAACCCATAGTTTACCCATTTAGACATTAATTTAATTATTTCTGTCTTATTAGCCTAGTTCATGTGTCCCACCTTGTGCAAGTTGTGTTTTACCTATCCATAGTGGTAAAACTTGCCTCATTTGACTCATGTAGTGCATGGGAAATCCCAAGGAATCAAATATGCTTTATTCTTGGCCTCCTAGGCGCCCTTCTACTTTTTCTGCTTTATTCCCTTCTTTTTCAGTGTTTTAAGGCAAATAGAAAAGCTACACTAGGTGAGGTGAACTAGTTTTTTGTCCTCTTCATGCTCCACTCTTTTCTCCATGCAAAAGCATGTATGAGCTGCCATTCCACCACTCTTTATCTTGCCTAAGCCATTTTTCTAATTCGTGAGCTCCATGACATATTTGGGATCAACTTTTTACACCTATGGGGGATTTGCTTATTTTTAGTAAGCCTGCTTTATGCTAGATTCGAATTGCTCCTCATGCATTAGAATCCCTGATGTATGTTATTTATTCAGCAACCTATGTTATTACAGGGTTGGCTATTGTACACTGATTTAATACAGTTTAGTGTTCAGCTCCAATTTTCAGTCTCTTTGTGAGTGATTTTGCATGATCAATTGTTAATTGTTGTGAGTAAAATTAATCTATCACCTGGTTCAATTTCCACACTTTAAAATCAAACAATAACTCAAACTATTCATCCAATTTATCAAACACGAATCTTCCAGACAAAGCCTACTGCATATCTTGAAACTTACTATGATCTTACCTGCAATTTACCAATTTCTCCAGACATTCCTCCTAAGACAATAATGGTCCCATTTCCTCCCAAAAGAAAGGAATTCCCCTGTTTACCAATGGAGTAAATAAGTTAGTCACTTCTTTGACTCTATGACTTATAATATCAACTTTAGCCCGTACACTATCCAACATTATGTACTTTCCAATCACTTTTCTATCCCAAGAGGCAATAACAACTTTGTCTTGGATACCAAACCTTCTGACTTGATCCTCTGATAAGGCACTTAAAAAGTCGATAGCATTCTGAGCTACTTTCATTGGCTTCTTATTTAAACCCTGCTTTACTATCAAAATATTTTTTTTGGCTATTTTCAGAGCACTCTCCTGATCTGTAATAAAATCTAAATATGGTTTAAACTTATTGGCTTCTTGAATAATCTTATCCCAAATCATATGTTTGGCTCCATGCAAGGCCATTTGGCCAACCACCTACTTTGTTTAATTGGTATTCTAATTTTTTACTTCTAGGTATTTTTCCTCTATTTCCTTCTTCTCTTGCTCTTTTTTCAAAGCCATCTCTTCTAGATTCTTGTTCTTTTGCTTTAATCATGTAATTTTTACATCTTTCAGATTTACCTGAGACATTGCTTAAGAAAGAGAAGTTGCATCTGCTTCTACAGAAGTAAAAGTAGATTGACTTTTAACTTCTGCAAGGTTTTTCCTGTAACTCTTTTTCATTTTATACTAGTGTTGTGCCCCTGTTCAACAGCCTTACAAAATACATATTTCATCAAACAAAATCCTATTTTGTTTGATGAAATGTTCGAATTTCTCAGGACAGACTCGAATGAATCACCAGCTACTGAAATGATAACATTCTGTGAGTTACTGAATCAGAAAAATTCTATATTTTGGTTAAGCAGCCTTTGCAAACTATAGATTAGTTGACAAAATCACCATTATCAAGTTATTATTTTGGATAGATTTACATTAACAATCAAGGAATGAGTATTAATAATTTCCATATCTTTTTCTCATAACCTCATCTTGAAGTCTTATCTAAACAATTATCACTTGATTTTTCTATTTGGTTTTATTATTATAGATATTGATAAGGTTGCGAAATTGGATGATTGGTCATAGTATGGGTTGGCACATTATCATAGGTTTCATTTGGATGTGAATTTATGGGTATGCATGGTTGGTTCAATGTAAGTGTGGCAAGGTCCTAGAGTATCAAAGGACTAATATTTTATACAAACATGCCATATCCTAAGTTTACCTCTCAGATTCCAAACCATAATCAATATCACCATAATTGTTTAATGTTGATTTCTATAACATGGTCTATATTGCAAAACTTGGTTTTGATTTGATCATTTTTATTATTTTGCATGGCTCGCCACCTTCAAAGGTTGAATCGAATCTACGGTAAGGGTGACATAGGATTATTGTTTAACATCAGCTTAATTTATGTCGTCGCCTCCAATTCCGATATACCTGCTGTGAAACTGATATGCCATCGTCGCGCGGGTACTTAGTTCTGTCAGTCACATTCAATTCCGAGTACCTGTGTGGTGTCGTGGCTCCATGATCGCTCAAACACCTGTATTATATGCAATGAGTGGTCTCACATCAATAACTCGGGATAAATGATGGCAAGATCAGTTCAATATGGAGTTGTTTGCCGTAATTTCTTATTTCGATTGCCTTGTAGTGTTATCATTCTCCTTCATGATGAAGATTCAGGGTTATGGGCCGCGGTTGTTCATGTCGCAGTCGATTTATGAATGCATAGGGTTCCGTTGCTTAGTTTTTCTCCTTGGTCTGCACCTTGAGTGCTCACTCTCAAGTTCGCTGTCGTTTTTCGATCTCTGGTATCTTTTCCATGTGAGGTTTCGTGCATGTGCACAGTTAGTTATGGCGCCGGTGATGAGAGTCGAGCCCTGTGAGATGAAGCTCCTTGATACAAACCCTGAACTTTTATTTAAGGTCAAGGTTGTTGGATGGTTGCCATTTATCAGTAAGTTTTCGGATTCAAAACCTGAAGTCACGAGGGTTTTTGCTGTGTCTTTGGCCAACTTTCAGGTTAAGGTAGGTGATCTTCAGTTTCGAGTGGATGAGCGTTCGGTTGCGCTTGCTACTGGTTTTCCATTGGTAGGTGAACGATGGTTTAAGTACCAGCGAATGGATATAACTGAATTGAGGAAATTACTGAAGAATCCCTGTCAAGAGGTATCATTCAGAGCTGGAGTGGCCTGAAAATACTTTAAGAAGGAGTGGCGACCTGTCTTGGACCTAATCCACAGGTACGTGACCTGTGAAGGTCGCCTCTCTTCAGCCTATGTTTACCATTTTGCGGTTGATGTCTATTTTTATTGGTTTCCCTCTGAATTTACCTTATTACCTAGTTCAGAGTCTGTCTAAAATGTCCTCTGCTATTAAAAAGGGTCCGAAACATATTAGTCATAGTCTCTTTCACCATGGTTTGGTGCGGATGTTAATAGAGAGGGAATTGTCAAAGTTTAACAGGTCGTGGGATGAGTTTATTGAGTCTAATGGCTTCTCAGCCTTTTGTCACTTTCAGTTTGACTACCCGAAAGAATGCTTAAGGCATCAAGAACCTAATCAAGTTTCGGTCTCTTCTTTACACACGCCTTTGTCAAGCAAGCCCGTGTCAAATCCTACTGGCCATATGAGCCCCAGTGCCTGTAATGAGTCAGTTCCTCCTCCTATAAGTAGCCCCGGTTCCTTTGTGTCTGCAAAGTGTATGAAGAAGTATTCGGGTTTGTCTCCCGTAACCCCGAAAAGAAACACTGATACCTGCAAGAAAACGGGTAAAAGCCCAAAAGCTAAGTTGATGGGTAGGTTTACTAGAAGCATGGCCAAGGGTAGTGTTGTAAAACCTCCCGTAAGCAAGAACGTTGATGTTGAAACAGTCGTCATCGACGATGAGGAACAGAACCCTGTTTCGCTTGATGTTGGTCGTGACATTGAGGATGAGTCTATCCCAAACCATGTAGAAGATAGTCCTCCTGCGTTTGACAAGGATATTCTGGTCGATCCTGTTGTTGATTTTCCAGTTAAGGGAAATACTGTCGAGGTAAACTTACCAAGTTCTTATCAAGCCAGGGATATGATTCACCCAATGTTCGTTACCTGCTTGTTGGATAAGATATGCAGGATGGAAGGAAGAGTTACTGAGATGGTAGCTCATCACGATATTATGGAGGCTGAGACTCTTAAGTTGAATGAGAATGTAGTTTCAGACAACAAGTCTTTGCTGTGGCTTAAAAAGCATAACAATCGGTTGATCTGTAGAATCCTCAAATTGCAGAATGAAAATAATACGAATGAGGAGAAAGTACGAGAGCTTAATGCTCAAATTACTCTGATGCAATTTAAGGGTCCGTCACCGAATCCATCCAGTGGTGTGAACATTCAGGTTTTTAACGCTCCTATGAATTTATAATGGGTTGAAGTGCAACTACTATTGGTTTCAGTTTTGAAGTTATGATAGATTGATAATCGGGTTATTTCTTGACAGGTATTTGGTTTGTATTAATTCATTTATTATTTAGTTATATTTCATTTTCTTTTGTGTGTATTTTAATAATATTTATTTTGTGTGCAGTATCGCTGGAAATGTTTTGGATCTTCTCTCTCATATTTTTATGATTGTCTACTGTCTGGATGATCCCTACATAATCGGGAACAATTCGATTGGCGAAGACTGTTTTCCAGGTGTCGCTATGTAGTTAGTGTCTTTGTCGATTTTATGATTTTGTGCTATGAACTGAGTCTATCCAATTTCAAAACATTTAATGTATATTAAAAATGACATGTTTCACTTATCATTTTTAACGAAATTGGATATGATTCGATTTTATGGTTTCTGGTTGTTTAGAACCATTTCTCTATGAATTGGTTATTTAAAGAGACACGTGGGTATTGAGATGGGGTCGATAGTTTTGGGAAAGAAGGACACAAGACCACTGTTTGATTTTCCTGTGACTTATGGCAGTTTGCTGTCAACAGCCACAGTATTTTAAACTGGTGATACTTATATATGTTTACAATATTTTTACTTTGTATATGTGTTTATTGTATCGATTGGTCTTGTTATTTTTTCCATATTATTAATGTTTGTCATGATCTCTTTAATGATATTATGCCAATATATCATGTATAATGGTCGACTTATGCTGACTTAGATTTGCTGATGTATGTCATGTTGTAAAATTAATGATTGACATCATTTCATATGTGATATATTTGTCTGTTGTATGATCTTGTTTGATTTCTGAATTTCTTTTGAATACTTTCAAGATTATTAATGCAGTAGTCTCATTGGCAGATTTGATCTCAGGTTAATATGTTTAACGCTCCTGATCAGGATAGGACTTAGAGTAGATTAGTATTTTTCTTTTAATTATTTTATGAGAAAAAACTTGAATCAGATCTTTATATTCATATTACATCCAGAGTATTTTCTTGTAATTAATGTACGAGTGTTTATAATATATCTCTGTATAATATCAACTCTATTAATATTCAGTTTGTTTTTATTCCTATATTTTAATTAACTGCTTGAAGTAGATTCAACTTAAGAGATTTCTCTTGTAATATATAACATTAATTAACTTGTGTAGTTATAAGTATAGATCTGATGAACAAACTGTAGTCTTAGTTTTAATCCTCTCCTGTAGCGGGGAATAACTTTAGGAAAGGCAACGGGGCCTTATTCCCATCAGGAGCAGCTAGTTAAACGACTGAGAGCATCTCGAAAACTCTTGGATCGGGTCGTTCCTCAATTGACATATGTGCCCATTCGGCACGTCAACAATGGCGCTAGAAGGAGGGACAGCTTAAGTAAACGGCTGATGAAAACAATCCTGTTAACAAAATCAATCAGCCTATCACCCCTCAAATACAGTCATCATCACAGCCACGTACTCTTCGGTCATCACGATTGAGTGAGGCCCCGCTGAATGACTCTGTTCGAAACCTTATCTCCCAATTCAACTCTAGCGGTTCTCACCAACCTGAAGAAATTGACCAGTTTGAACAGGCCATAAACGAATCTCGTAGGATTTTAACTAGGGATTATTTGAATCTCACCGGGCGCCAACCCACAGAATTACCTCTCCCGCAGATAACACGTCCTTGCACTCATCGTACTGAACCTGCACCGAAAGAACAGGAACAACCTGTAGGTACCTTTCCTGATCCTCAGATACAACAGTTTTCGACAGGCGCCAATCATCCTTCATCTTCTTCAGGACCACCTGCTTCAAGAGGGTCTGGTCAACCACCATCTCCACCTCATTCACCCCCTCGAATTCCTCAAACACCACCTTCACCATCTCCAACTCCAAGGAACATGGAAGGTGTAAACCCCCAAAACCCTAATGCTAACATGCCATGGTTAGATCAGGATGCAGTGGCGGTCCCAAGAAATCAATATCCTTTACCCAAGCATCTTGAGAAATTGTTGCCTAAGTTCAACCCTGAGTTGAAAGAGCCAACAGAAGACCATGTCAAGAAATTTATGCTAGTAGTTCGGCTCTTGGATGTTGAACATGAAGATGTAGTTTGTCGACTTTTCCCTTATGCATTTGAGGGTAAAGCTTTGACGTGGTATTTTTCACTTACGGCTGGTTCTATAACCAGTTGGAACGAATTCGATCTTGCTTTCATGAACAAGTTCGGAGATGACAAAACTCCAGCTACCTTGGTGTTAGAATTGTCTAGAATTCACATGGAAACCAAGGAAAAGGTAAAATATTTTAACCAACGATTCCTAACTCTAAGAAACAGAATCCCTGCTATCTCAAGGCCAGCTGAGGATGTCACCATTGAATTTTACACTTCACCCTTGCCTATGTCAATGGCCATGTTTGTCAGAAGAGCAGCCAAACTTACCCTTGCTGAAAACTTTGAAGAAGCAATTAAGGTTGAAAAAGACGTGTCTGCCATAAAGACCAACCCTGGGGTAGATACTGATTCTGCATCTTCTTCTCGTAAGAAGACTGAGAGTCCCTCTAAAACCACAACTCCTGAGAAAAAAGGCCAGGATTCACTAGACTTAGATAGCCTCCAAAGAGTTATTAAAAAGTTGTCCAATGAAATCATTGATTTAAAGAAAGGTACTTCTAAAAACACTCCTAATAAAGAACCACCTAGACAACCTTTCAAAAGACCATTCCCAAATACGGCTGCAAAGCAGACTCCACCTTTTGAAGCTAACAGTGTTGATGAAATTAATAGTTTTCTCAAATTATTAGTTTCAGGTCTAGAAACACCAGCTGAAAATGAAACTCAATCTTCAGGACAGACTTCTGAAGATACCCAAGGAAAAGATAATGACTCAGAAGATAAACCTCCTCAAGTTATCAGCCACTTCTAGGACACTACAGAATTGACTGATGATGAATATGTAGGTGCTGTAAATGTAAATCAGCATCAATCCAACACTAGAAGCAAGAAAGATCAGCCCTCAGGGGAACCTTCTACAACTAGTACCGATAATAGTTCAGCTGTTCAAAAAAAAACTCAACCTGCAAATAGTAAGTCCGCACCCTCTCTTGATTTAGAATACGATCTGGTTGAAGGTTTAAAGAAAATCAAAGCTAACATCTCTATCTATGAACTCCTCAAGTTACCTGTGATTCGAGATAAGATGATGCAAGGGGTATCTTTGAGTAAAAATGCCAAAACCCCATCCAATCAAAACAGTTCTGCTAATACTAAAGATAATTCAACAAAATCCTCAGTCAATGCCTCATCTATAGGTAAGAAATATGATTCTTCAACTCCTCCTTTTTTACTTACGTTTGAAATATGCAATCGTAAAGTGCATAATTGCATGATAGATTCAGGGGCCTCCAAGAATGTTATGCCATACTCTGTATGTAAAAAACTTAATGCAGTTCCTGTGCCCTGTGATACAAGTATTGTGCAGCTTGACCGATCAAACGTGAAAGTAATAGGGAAATTGAATGAGGTGTTGATAAGGTTAGCTTCAAATCCTCATGTCCATTTTATCATTGATATAATTGTTGCAGATATCCCGAAAGCATATGGCCTATTTCTCAGCAGAGATTGGTTTGAAAAATTGAAAGGATACTTTGCAACAGACTGGTCACATTTATGGATATCTCATAATGGTCGTCCAAATAAGATCAGAATTGATTGAGAATGGTATATGAAGCACATAGTCACCGAATTGGATGACTCTAATGAGCTGGTGCTATTCACTGATACCATAATGGGAAATTAGATGACTGATTCTTTCTTTGGGAATTTTGAAGCTGAAACTTCACTAGTCCAAAACTCAGTACAGTAGTCTGAAGTGTTCCATTTTACTCAAGTTCCAGTAGAGATTCCAGTTCCAAACATGGTACATTTAGATCTGAGCAATGGTCTCTGGTCTCTATACTTTGATGGATCTAAGTCAAAAGAAGGGGCTGGTGCAGGTTGCTTGTTGATAGATCCCTCTGGGAAAAGGTATTTCATTGCTTGCAGGTTAGAATTCGATTGCACCAATAATGTGGCTGAATACGAAGCTCTAATTCAAGGTCTGAAAAAAGCAATTGACTTGGGAGCCAAAGCTTTGGTAATGTTAGGTGATTCTAAGATTATCGTTAGACAAGTACGTAACACTATACATTGCATTGCTGGGCATCTAAGAAATTATCAGGCAGAGGTATGGAATCTATTACTATCATTTGAAGCCTTTAACATAAGTTCTATCCCTTGTTATCTAAATCAGGAGCCTGATCTTTTAGCTAACGTTGCTTCAAGGTTAATTCCGTCTGAAGGAATGCTCGCTAATTCTTTCTTTGTTGAATTGCTTTTCAGACCTTCCATCCCTGATAACATTGCAAATTGGAGAGTCTTCGACAACGATGAGCAATTGATTAATTTTCTAACTTTGAAGGATACTTTTAAAGATGCGATCATCGATGAAATGACTCACGATGAAGATCTATATAATTTTGCGGTAATTCATAAGCCCTGTTTAGTTCAGGAATATCTTAATCAGGTTAGTACCCTTCCTCAATCTGTAATCAAACTGGAGAAATTCTATGACTTGAAGGATAAATTTAAAGTAGCAAGGAACTGTAAAACCAACAGCTCCATTATACAATCTAAAATTATTAATCTAGGCACTGAACACAATCCTCAATGTGTTAATCTGGGCAGTACATGTACTCCCCAGGAAAAAACATCCTTCATACAACTCTTCAAAGAGTTTAAAGACATTTTTGTATGGAAGTATGAGGATCTTAAGACATTCGACCCTAATATAATGCAACATGTCATTCCCATGAAACAAGAGGCTAAACCTTTTCAATAGAAATTGAGGAAAATGCAACCTAGCCTAGAACCAGCTGTCAAGAAGGACCTGAATAAACTCCTTGCTGCCAGAATAATCTTCCCAGTATGGCATGCATAGTGGGTGGCAAATATTGTCCTCGTCAGAAAGAAAAATGGTGATATCAGGTTATGCGTCGATTTCCGAAATCTGAATAAGGTTTCAAAAAAGGACAATTATCATGTTCCTCCATTGGAGAAAATCTTACAACAAGTCTCTGGATCTGAAATGTTTTCACTTTTAGATGGATTTTCAGGATACAACCAAGCGTTAGTATCCAAAGCAGATCAGTTGAAGACAACTTTCAGGACCCCTTGGGGAACTTATGCCTATAGGAAAATGCCATTTGGTTTAATTAATGCCGGAGCAACATTTCAAAGGGCAATGGATATCACATTTAGAGGTATACTCGGTAAGTTTGTCGTTATTTATCTTGATGATATCACTGTCTTTTCAAAAAATAGAGCTGATCATTTAACTCATCTTAGGAGAGTTTTTGAGCGTTGCAGGAAATATGGGATTTCCCTAAATCCTAAGAAATCCATCTTTTCAGTCATAGAAGGTAATTTGCTGGGTTTTGTTGTTTCTAAACAAGGTATCAATATTGACCCAGAACGTACCCATGCAATATCCCAAATTTCTATGCCTCACTCAAAGAAATCTATGCAGTCATTTCTTGGGAAAATAAATTTTGTTTCTAGATTTATTCCTGGGTTCACTGAAATTGTTAGGCCGCTTCAGAAAATGATTAAGAAATATGTTGAATTCAAATGGTCTGCTGAAGAGAAACAATCTTTTCACGATATCTTAAAAGCTATTGCTGAAGCTCCCACCTTAACAAGCCCACATTTTTCTAAGCCATTTATTTTATACACGTTTGCTTCTGATTCTTCATACGCTGCTGTTCTGACACAGAAAAACCAAGAAAATAATGAAACTCCCATTGCTTTTACGAGTTCTGGTTTGAATGGTGCAAAGTTGAATTACCCAGAAGTGGACAAACAAGCATTCACTGTTTTTAATTCTGTCAAACATTTCCGGCCCTATTTACTGAAATCTCATACCAAGGTCATTGTGCCATATTCAACAGCTAGAAATCTTTTGGTACAAAAGGATATGGGTGAAAAGCGAGCCCATTGGATCATAGCACTTCAGGAATATGACCTAGAAATCAAGCCTTTAAAGATTGTGAGAGGACAAGGAATCTGCAAGTTGGCAGCTGGATCTTCAGTTGTTTCTGAATTTGATCTGCACTTCTTTGGTGAACCTTCTTTGTTTGAAAGGGAAGTTTTTCCGATCTCCACTCCTCCTGATTCTTGGTATAATGATATTAAGTTTTTCTATTGCATGGGAATGCTCCTGAACATTTAGACCCAAGTAATAAAAGGGATTTGAGATTGAGATCTACCCCTTATCAGCTGATTGATGACATTTTGTTTAGAAAAAATTTCGAAGGAGTCCTCCTTCGTTGTTTAGAAAGAAGTGAGGCTGATAATGTGTTGTCTCAACTACACGCAGGACCAGCCAGGGGACACTTTGGCAGAGAAACCACTGCACAACTGGCTACTACTGGCCTACATTGTTCAAAGGTGCATATGCCTTTTCCAAGAAGTGTCAAGAAGGTTAGAGAGCAGGAGGCAGGCTGAAGAAAGCAGCGTTACCACTCCAGCTGGTTATTATTGAAGTCCCATTTCAGCAATGGGGTCTGGATATCGTTGGTCCAATCACGCCATCTTCTTCATAGTAGAATAAGTACATTTTGACAGCCACATATTATTTCACTAGATGGGTTGAAGCCATCCCCTTGCGAGTGGTTAACTCGGAACGGGTGATATCATTCCTTGATTCTTTTATTATCACCAGATTCGGTGTTCCTAAATCTTTGATTTTTGACAATGCAACTTACTTTTCTTCTGTAAAGTTAACGGAATATGCATTGGAAAAGGGCATAAAGTTAAAATATTCAGCTAATTATTATCCCCAGGGTAACGGGTTAGCTGAATCTTCAAATAAAAATTTAATCAAAATTCTGAAACACACGGTGGTAAATCATCATAGGAATTGGCACAACGCCTTATCGAATGCCTTGTGGGCTGATAGAGTAACTCCCAAAGCTGCCATAGGAAACTCTCCCTTTTTCCTGGTATACGGCAAGGAAGCTATTTTGCCTCCTCATTTATTTTTACCCTCTTTACAGCTCTCCCAGTCAATACAGGAGACACCATGTTCTGCCATGGAGCATCGAATTAACACCTTGCATAAACTGGAGGAAGATAGAGAGTTGGCTAGGAAAAAGTTTGATAAACACCAACAGACCATGAAGCGTTGGTTTGATCTCAGAAAATAAGCCAATCGAGATTTGGAAGTAGGTGACCTAGTTCTAAAATGGGACAAGGAGCATGAAGACAAAGGAAAACATACAAAGTTCCAATGCTTGTGGCTGGGACCATTTATTATTACAGAAAAACTTGGTCCTAGCACTTTCAGGTTGCAGACATTGGAGGGTGACATTGACAACCTTCCAGTGAATGGTCATCTGATTAAGAAATACTTTTGTTGATCCCCCTCAAGGGATTATCCTGTACATATCTAGTGTGGTGTGCTTGGTTGTGGAATTGGTTAGTGAGTTTATTTGATTTGTTTGCTTTGGATATTTTCTCATATTTATTTGTTGTTTTATTTGCACATTTTGAGTCTAATTAATTTATCAAACTTCAAGCTAATGTTGTTTTTTCAAGTTCTGTGCAAACCATGCACAAAGGTTTTACTATCCTGAAAATTGTCATACTGTTTTATGTCTTGAACAGTGAACAGGTTTCCATCTTTCTAGATTTTACCAGAAATTCTTGAATCATGTTAATATTAATCAATAATATGATTCTTGGCAAATATTTTTCCAAAAGGATTAAGGCAGGACTTGGCAAGGTTATCCTTTAAATATTTTACGCCATCCCTTCTCCTAAAGAGAATTAGGTCTGCCTCCCCATCTGCTAAGATGATCTCACTGCAGATTAATCATTGCTACATTCTGGCTATGGTTGGAGATGAATATTCTTTAAAATATTCTGAAGGACAGAGGGTCTCATAATGAGCCAGTTTGTTCAGGATCATAGGTTTGCATTCAGTAACATTGTCGTTTCTGGTTACCAATCCTGGGCAATGGCCCTTGGAAAAAAAAAACCACTAAGGGATAAAAGGTCTCATTACGAGCCGGTTTATTTATTGTGGTACAGATTGGTGAATAACATGGTTACTATCTGGTTACCAAGCTAGAACCATGGCCTTCAGGAGTATTAAAAAAAAAAGAAAAAAAAGAAAACAATGTTAACAACTCAACCTAGCCAGAATTGTATATTTATAACTAGCAGATGGGATACTGGCATTCTTTGGGCGTTGAAGCAACCCTGTCGAGGCTATAGATGCCTGCTGGCAGTAGGGTCATGCTTATGGTATTGGGATTTTATTCTTTAAAACCAAGCCATTTATTGTTTTACTTCTTTTGGATTGATTTCTATTAGAAACTCGATCTTCATCAAATAAATAATTAAGACTGTAAATTTCTGGTAATTTTTAGAAATGTGAGATGCCTGAATCTGTTTAAGATGGTAAAATATTCATGTCTGTATAAGGGCATAAATAAAGGATCTAATTTCTTTAACTGCATGATTTCAGGTTAAGAAACAGAGATAACTATTCCACCCGGCCAGTCGCCATCTATTGTGCCCCTGCTCAATAGCCTTACAAAATACATATTTCATCAAACAAAATCCTATTTTGTTTGATGAAATGTTTGAATTTCTCAGGACAGACTCGAATGAATCACCAGCTATTGAAATGATAACATTCTGTGAGCTACTGAATCAGTAAAATTCTATGTTTTGGTTAAGCAGCCTTTGCAAACTATAGATTAGTTGACAAAATCACCATTATCAAGTTATTATTTTGGATAGATTTACATTAACAATCAAAAAATGAGTATTAATAATTTCCATATCTTTTTCTCATAACCTCATCTTGAAGTCTTATCTAAATAGTTATCACTTGATTTTGCTATTTGGTTTTATTATTATAGATATTGATAACATTGCGAAATTGGATGATTGGTCACAGTATGGGTTGGCACATTATCATAGGTTTCATTTGGATGTGAATTTATGGGTATGCATGGTCGGTTCAATGTAAGTGTGGCAAGGTCCTAGAGTATCAAAGGACTAATATTTTATACAAACATGCCATATCCTAAGTTTACCTCTCAGATTCCAAACCATAATCAATATCACCATATTTGTTTAATGTTGATTTCTATAACATGGTCTATATTGCAAAGCTTGGTTTTGATTTGATCATTTTTATTATGTTGCATGGCTTGCCACCTTCAAAGGTTGAATCGAATCTACGGTAAGGGTGACATAGGATTATTGTTTAACATCAACTTAATTTATGTCGTCGCCTCCAATTTCGATATACCTGCTGTGAAACTGATATGCCATCATCGCGCGGGTACTTAGTTCTATCAGTCACATTCATTTCCGAGTACCTGTGTGGTGTTGTGGCTCCATGATCGCTCAAGCACCTGTATTATATGTAATGAGTGGTCTCATGTCAATAACTTGGGATAAATGATGGCAAGATCAGTTCAATATGGAGTTGTTTGCCATCATTTCTTATTTCGATTGCCTTGTAGTGTTATCATTCTCCTTCATGCCGAAGATTTAGGGTTATGGGCCGCGGCTATTCATGTCGCAGTCGGTTTATGAACGCATAGGGTTCCAGTGCTTAGTTTTTGTCCTCGGTCTGCACCCTGAGTGCTCACTCTCAAGTTCGCTGTCATTTTTCAATCTCTGGTATCTTTTCCAGGTGAGGTTTCATGCATGTGCACAGTTAGTTATGGTGTCGGTGGTGAGAGTCGAGCCCTGTGAGATGAAGCTCCTTGATACAAACCGTGAACTTTTATCCAAGGTTGAGGCTGTTGGATGGTTGCCATTTATCAGTAATTTTTCAGATTCAAACCCTGAAGTCACGAGGGTGTTTGCTGTGTCTTTGGCCGACTTTCAGGTTAAGGTAGGTGATCTTCAGTTTCGAGTGGACGAGCGTTCTGTTGCACTTGCTACTAGTTTTCCATTGGTAGGCGAACGATGGTTTAAGTACCAGCGAATGGATATAACTGAATGGAGGAAATTACTGAAGAATCCCTGTCAAAAGGTATCATTCAGAGCTGGAGTGGCCCGGAAATACTTTAAGGAGTGGCGACTTGTCTTGGACCTAATCCACAGGTACGTGACCTGTGAAGGTCGCCTCTCTTCAGCCTATGTTTACCATCTGCGGTTGATGTCTGTTTTTATTGGTTTCCCTTTGAATTTACCTTATTACCTAGTTCAGATTCTATCTAAAATGTTCTCTACTATTAAAAAGGGTCCGAAACATATTAGTCACAGTCTCTTTCACCACAGTTTGGTGCGGATGTTAATAGAGAGGGAATTGTCAAAGTTTAATAGGTCGTGGGATGAGTTTATTGAGTCTAATGGCTTCTCAGCCTTTTGTCACTGTCAGTTTGACTACCTGGAAGAATGATTAAGACATCAAGAACCTAATCAAGTTTCATTCTCGCCTTTACGCACGCCTTTGTCAAGCAAGCCCGTGTCAAATCCTACTGGCCATATGAGCCCCAGTGCCTGTAATGAGTCGGTTCCTCCTCCTATAAGTAGCCCCGGTTCCTCTGTGTCTGCAAAGCGTATGAAAAAGTCTTCGGGTTTGTCTCCCGTAACCCCGAAAAGAAACACTGATACCTACAAGCAAACGAGTAAAAGCCTGAAAGATAAGTTGGTGGGTAGGTTTACTAGAAGCATGGCCAAGGGTAGTGTTGTAAAACCTCCCGTAAGTAAGAACGTTGATTTTGAAACAGTCGTCATCGACGACGAGGAACAGAACCCTGTTTCGCTTGATGTTGGTCGTGACATTGAGGATGAGTCTATCCCGAACCCTGTAGAAGACAGTCCTCCTGTGTTTGACAAGGATATTTGGGTCGATCCTGTTGTTGATTTTCCAGTTAAGGGGAAGACTGTCGAGGCAAACTTACTAAGTTCTTATCAAGCCGGGGATATGATTCACCCAATGTTCGTTACCTGCTTGTTGGATAAGATACGCAGGATGGAAGGAAGATTTACTGAGATGGTAGCTCATCGCGATATTATGGAGGCTGAAACTCTTAAGTTGAATGAGAAGGTAGTTTCAGACAACAAGTCTTTGCTGCGGCTTAAAAATCATAAGAATCGGTTGATCCGTAGAATCATCAAATTGCAGAATGAAAATAAAAAGAATGAGGAGAAAGTACGGGAGCTTAATGCTCAAATTACTCTTATGCAATTTAAGGGTCCGTCGTCGAATCCATCCAGTGCTGTGAACATTTAGGTTTTTAACGCTCCTGTGAATTTATAATGGGTTGAAGTGCAACTACTATTGGTTTCAGTTTTGAAGTTATGATAGATTGATAATCAGGTTATTTCTTGACAGGTATTTGGTTTGTATTAATTCATTTATTATTTAGTTATATTTCATTTTCTTTTGTGTGTATTTTAATAATATTTCTTTTGTGTGCAGTATCGCTGGAAATGTTTTGGATCTTCTCTCTCGGATTTTGATGATTGTCTACTGTCTGGATGATCCCTACATAATCGGGAACAAATCGGTTGGCGGAGACTATTTTCTAGGTGTCGCTATGTAGTTAGTGTCTTTGTCAATTTTATGATTTTGTGCTATGAACTGAGTCTATCCAATTTCAAAACTTTTAATGTATATTAAAAATGACATGTTTCACTTGTCATTTTTAACGGAATTGGATATGATTTCGATTTTATGGTTTCCGGTTGTTTAGAACCATTTCTCTATGAATTGGTTATTTAAAGAGACATGTGGGTATTGAGATGGGGTCGATAGTTTTGGGAAAGAAGGACACAAGACCACTGTTTGATTTTCCTGTGACTTATGGCAGTTTACTGTCAACAGCTACAGTATTTTAAACTGGTGATACTTATATATGTTTACAGTATTTTTACTTTGTATATGTGTTTATTGTATCGATTGGTCTTGTTAATTTTTCCATATTATTAATGTTTGTCATGATCTCTTTAATGATATTATGCCAATATATCATGTATAATTGTCGACTTATGCTGACTTAGATTTGCTGATGTATGTCATGTTGTAAAATTGACGATTGACATCATTTCATATGTGATATATTTGTCTATTGTATGATCTTGTTTGATTTCTAAATTTCTTTTGAATACTTTCAAGATTATTAATGCAGTAGTCTCATTGGCAGATTTGATCTCAGGTTAATATGTTTAACGCTCCTGATCGGGATAGGACTTAGAGTAGAGTAGTATTTTTCTTTTAATTATTTTATGAGAAAAAACTTGAATCAGATCTTTATATTCATATTACATCCAGAGTATTTTCTTGTAATTAATGTACGAGTGTTTATAATATATCTCTGTATAATATCAACTCTATTAATATTCAGTTTGTTTTTATTCCTGTATTTTAATTAATTGCTTGAAGTAGATTCAACTTAACAGATTGCTCTTGTAATATATAACATTAATTAACTTGTGTAGTTATAAGTATAGATCTGATTAACAAACTGTAGTCTTAGTTTTAATCCTCTCCTGTAGCGGGGAATAACTTTAGGAAAGGCAACGGGGCCTTATTCCCGTCAGGAACAGCTAGTTAAACGACTGAGATCATCTCGAAAACTCTTGGATCGGGTTGTTCCTTGGTTGACATATTTGCCCATTCAGCACGTCAACAACTAGCTTAGCTTTTAGTTCCTTCTCATTTTCTATCAAAAGCTTAGCATCTCTTTCCCACTCTTTTTATTTTTCTTCAAGCTTCAACAGTTTGTATTTACAATCACTCAATTCAGTGCTTAATGCTTCTTTCTCCTTCTCGAATTCTTTCAATTTAGAAGTATAAATAAGTTGAGTGGAATGAATTTTCAATTTCTTCTTTAGCACCTATACTTCTTTTTCTTTCTCATCAAACAACCTTTGAGCCACTGCTCCTTTGTCTGACTACCCTTCAACCTTCAATAAATCTTCCTGCAACTTTTTAATTTTGACTCGAAGGACCTTTTTCTCGACCCTTTCTTTTCGTAGGAGGTCCTGAGCTTTCTCTTTATTGGACTCCAAATTAGACACCTACAATGTAGATTTAATCAATCTTGTATATATGATATCATTTGTTTCTCTATGAAAGTGTATTATATTTGTAGTACGGATTTTCTCTAAGCTCACATTCACCTATGATACCTGATTACCAACAGTCATGGCCAAACTCAGGGTATCTTTGGCATGATCCCTTATAGTTTTTAGAGTTACATCTGGCTTTGGAAATTGTCTCACTTCTTAATATGATTTTGTTGTTTCATCAAATTTTTTATTAGCCACTCCCCTGTAGGTATTCAACCATTCCTCTTTTGAAGTATACTTATTTGGGGTTACTTCGTTAAAAACATATTCCTGAAGTTCCAGCCTAGTTACTTTGGATTTTCCGTACTTTTGTTTACCTTTCACATTGCTCTTCTTCACTTGTACCATCTATCCTTTTTGTCCAATTTTCTACTTATTTGGTGTACTAGTAGTGTTTTCTTCTTCAGTGTCCATGAGACCTGAATGCTCTCTCTTATTTGAAGTTCTTGAAAAACTTATCAATGATGAAATATTACCAGCAACTACAACTATGTTAGAAATATCCATTGGGGGAGAATTATTTCCAGGCATGGATGAGACGGAGTCTTGTTCCATGCTGATATTATCTGGGGCTTTGTTAGGATAATCTTCCCAATCAGCTGCTTCTCTGAGTCCAGCTACTTCAGTATGTTCAAAAGGCTTATTTTTGTTTGTCTTCCTTCTTTTAGAGATTACCTGGTGTGGATCATAGTTAATAGAAGCTCCCAAATAAAACCCCATGCTTCTAAGAAGGCTATCGGTTACTGGTAGAGAAGCTCTACTTTTAACAACATATGGACCTTCCTCCCAGGGAAATTTAATATCTAGACTCTTCCTGAAGTTTAAGATGTGTTCTTCCTAAACTGTAAGCCTTTGTCTAAGAAATTCCAAAGAAAATATTATAGTTTTCAAAAATGGTGGAAGAATATAAGGCTGGTGCACAAATGAATATAATATTATAATGGTTTCAAATTCTGAAAGGAACCAGCCTCCTATCATTTTACTAGGGGAAAGCTGCAATGTTTACTTCATCTCTGGAAATACCCTGGGCAATATTTCTTGAAAGAAAATACTGTATATTTCTGCCATCAAACAATTCATAAACTTGCAATAATTCTGGGTCATTTCATTAGTGAGTACTGTTACCACCTAAGTTGTACTTAGTGGTTTTTTTTATCAAGTGAGCCTGGTGAACCGGACAGGGTTAACTTGTTCGGACTTCAGAAGACTTTTGGAAGTACTTCTGGGAAGTGCTTGTTGTACTATATCACATGTTCATACCCCATGGGGGAATTGTAATAAATGTTCTAGCATGATAGTGTCTGTAAAAGACTCGGTCTCTTAGACTTTATTTGTCAATTCGATCAACCCAGGGTGTTTTTTTCCTTGGTTATTATTGGTTGTTGAATAAACAACTGATAATTTCTAAGTTTTTCACTCCATACCTCCAAAGTTGGGGTGGTCAGCTTGGCATTTAGGCCTATTGAGGTTATTAGAGTCCATGTGTCAATGTATAAGCATGCTAGACATCATGTTCGAGTCATATGAACATGTCTAAGTCCCCCTAGGTTTTTTCAAATTTTCATTTTTTTAATTTTTTCAGTGTTTTTTATTAAAATTTAATTTTTCCAAAACTTAGGCTATTTTTTAATAGTTTAATTGGAAAAAATGATTTTGTAATAAAAGTGGGCCAAATAATCAGTTTCTGTCATGTAGGTGCTCATTTTCAAGCTGAGAGCACCATGTAAACCCATGGACCCACTATTTCCTAGTTTTGAGTGATTTTTCATCACTCAGGTTAGAAAGCCCCAAAAATCAATTATTCATTATTTTAATTAATAAATTGATGAATAATGGAGCAAATCCAAAATCATAGATCAGTGGATTCTCAGCCGATTCTTAGTCGATTTGATTGAAATCAGTAAGATCTGAAGCAGATTGACTAGATCTGACAAATCCTTGACTGAAGGAGGTGATCAAATCAGATCCAAAGTTGATCTTCAGCATCATTTATGGGGAGTTTCACCCTCCCTCTCTCCTCCACACGTTTTTGGATCATCTGGATGATTTTTGGTGGATTCTTCAGTCAACAGGTTGAGGTGTCAGTCAGATCAGCCCCCTGATTGACAGTTGCACTCAATGAGACTCATACCTGGCTCAGCTAGACACAGATCAGGCATTGATTGACTCTCCATCAGCTGATTTGATCTGATTCCTTGGGAATTGCACCCCCCTGGGCTGGATGTCCTATTTTTTGTATATATCCTGGCTGAGGATCCCTCTTCCAATCTAGTTAGAGTTGGATTGAAGGGCTTGCGATTGTAATGTTGTTGTAATATTTTGATCGTTGGAATAAACAAGATTTGGAGGCTAAATGGTGTAGTGCTCTCATGTGTGTGGATTAAGCATTGTCTTATGGCTATTGATGTTGCCGTCTTTTCTCTCAATTTCTGCATCTAAACCCTGTCTGGCTTGAACGATTCAGCTGAATCAATAGGAGTATAGTTGGGCAATTAAGGTTACTTGTTTTTTCTATATCTCATAGCATATATGTTTGAATATCTAGATTATACATGTTTAATAAGTTTATTTGCATGTAAATTTTGTCTCTTTTTCATATATATATCTAGATCTCATGAGGTTTCGTGCAGGATTGCGTGTTTAACTTTCAAGTAGCAAGGATTGGACGAGCTGTGGATCTAGTTTGACTCCATTGTAGATCCAAAAAATTTGTGAAGGTACTGCCCCTCTGCAATCCACTAACAAGTTTCCATTGCAGATCCATCCAACAATGGGCCTTTCCCCTTCTCTTCCTCCTTTCTTTAAAAAATCAATCTTCTGGTTACATGTCTCTTCTTCTTATGATCAGATATAGTTCTAAGAACTGAAAATATATTGTTATATCTAGTTTCATAAGATTCTTTCTGCTTAGATCTGTAGTTTCATAAATAATATCATTTCACAAAGATAGATCTAGGTGTAGGAATTGCCCTTTTTGCAAGTAGCTTAATCATAGATCTAAAACTTGCTCATAAGGTAGTTTTCTTTGCTGTACGTTAAAAGATTCATATTCTGCAATAAATTGCACATATTATTGGCTGCCCAAACAGCAAGCAAATATCCCAAGGAAATCTTGCTTTCCTTGGTTCCTTTTTGCATAACTAGATTACCCCAATTTAACAAGTTTTAACTTAGTTTTTTTTGGTTAAAAGTAAGCTGACCCAAAGGTACTTTCAGAGTGATTTTGGGCATATTTTAGTCTAATATGATTTCTGTTTTTTAGCAAGTTTGACAGAAAATAAAGGAAGCCTATGTTCGAAAGTGGCCTCAGGAGCGTTCAAATCCCCCCAGGGGTCTCCCATTTGACTAAAACCTTTAATTTTTGCACTTTGTAAGCTCTTGATTTCACTCTATTTAAGGATCAAGAGGAATTATATCAGTGCTCTAATATTGTAACCACTGTTAATAAAAATAATTTTTGAATAGGCTCTTTCGAGCCCATTCCCCATCCCCCCTGGGGGATTTGCGTTCGTGTCTTTTTTCTTTTCTTTTCATTCATCCTTTTTTAATCTAGAGTAGTATCAATCTGCAGGGTAATATACTTTGACATAAAATCAATTACATATTCCATTTCTAATGTTTTCAAAGTAACTTTAATACTTACCCCACAAGCCTCCTTTGAGCCGAAAGGTGAAGAAAGGTTCGTGGTAGTCTAATTTAAAAATTGTGGTTTGCTCATATTTTATGTTTCATTTTCTATCATATTTTTTTTCAGTAAGTATTATAAAATTAACCCCTCCTTGATTCCCCGATTGAGATCCACTTGGATCGAAAAAGGTTCCTGGAGGGTTTTCTTTTAACAAGAACAACCATTGTAAAATTTACTAAAATTGACAAGACTCCGGTGTGTATGCTCTGCACTTGGCTGTGGTTCATCTGATTAGTCAAGCTGTATCAAAAGAACTTGAGTGACTAGTATAATTAGGACTCACTCTCCCAAGTTGATAAACCATAAGGTGAAAATCCAACACCTTGTTGGGGCGCTCACCTTAACGGTCCTTAATTTTGGTAACTGCGCGGTTTTTGTGGAAGCTTGTTAGTGGAGTTGCGACTAAAAATAGTCTTAGGGGTGTCGAGGTTGAGTAAAAGCCTTCTTTTTGTAATAAACCCATGGTTTAAGTCTAAATTTTAGGGCTCGGGGTGCCCATGGTTTAAGCCCATGGTTTTGTAATAAGTGCACTATAAATAAGCACTCTTGTAAAGAAGTCAGTTTAGGATTTTGATGTAAGATGAATTGATGCAAAGCTAAGGCTTGTTTTGTAAGGAAGGTTAAGTCCCAGCTGTGTGCGTGGATGGCCTCTGCAGTTGTGTGCGCAGAGGGTTTTGGGTGAGTAAGAAGATCTGTAGCTGTGTGCGTAGAGATCTGGAGCTGTGTACGCAGAGATCTGCAGCTTAGTGTGCAACTTTGAGGAATTGAAGGGATCTGCAGCTGAGTGCGTAGATCAGAACTATGGTTTTTGTAAAGAGTTGAATAAAACACAGTTCTGTGGATGTAGCCCCTAAACTAGGGGTGAACCACATTATATCTTGTGTTGTGGTTCTTTTGTGTTGTTGTTATGTTCTTTTATGCATTGATAATTATATAACTGATAAGTAAGATCACTGCTAAATACTAACTTCGCTGTGAATTCCCAGTAAATGGTTAAGCAAGCCACTGTTTGTTTATCTAACCATGAAGCTAAATAAATGAATGTCAAAGCTCTGTATTTTATGATTATCATTTGTTAGAAGCTAAAGGTACAGTAATATCCCTCTTCTGCTTGCAGAAACCTGATTGAGCAGCATCCCATAGCTGTTTCGGGTGAGACTGCAACTTGTTCGCAGGTTGTTGCTGAAAGGGCCAACACTGTGGGTCTTTTGTTGGTGCGAAGACAAAAGTATAGAACTCGGGTCTTCCCTAATCCCAACAAGTTGCTTCTGTTTCCGGTTGAACTCAGTATCTCCTCAAGAGGGGTTTACGTCATACCTCGAGGGCTATGTTTTGGAGACCCTCAGTGAAGGAAATTGGTGATTGGATTGAAGAGACTTATCTAAATTTTGTTGTACAAGAGAACAAGGATCTACGTCGTAGTTCAGACGACTTTTTACAAAGGTATGTTTTTTCTGATGTTTATGAAATTTTCTTTGGTAGTATCCACATAGAGTTGCACCAGTGGTTATCCAGGTTAACAGAGAGAAGGACGAACTTCCAAGAAGGTCAGTTTCCTGATTGGACCCCCACAAGGATTAATATATTGAATGGGGTGAACAACAAGATATCCCGAGCTGTTGATTTTTGGACAACATGAACCCTTGAAGCATTTGTGATGGAGTTCGCCATTGACACAAGTACGTCCTTCAGCGAAGCCGAATGACACTTCTTCAAAGGACCAAGGGGTAAGTACTTGAATTCATTTAGTTTGAGAATTAAAATGCTATTGGCTGAAAAAGGTATATTGCTCATTGAATCAGATTGTTAGATTTA
>LPNX010718210.1:110684-145744 GCA_001517045.1 Pseudotsuga menziesii
CGGATCAAGATACGAGAAGACCGCAACTGGTTACTTCTTTTAGAGACCTCGCTTTGACCTGGTTCATGAAGTTTTCCAGTACTCAGAACCATGTCTTGGCTGATATAAAAGTAGCAATGATAAAGGAATTTAAGAAGCCTAAATCAGAGTCGCAGTGTATCACTTAACTAAAGGAAATTTAGCAGAGGCGAGGAGAATCAGTGTGGGACTTTGATCAGAGGTTTAAAGTTCTGCTAGATCAAGTCAGTTTCACTATTGGACCAGCGCAGCATAAGGAATGGTTCATCGCAGCTTTGTTACCACACATTAGGACTCCACTCATGCAATAGAAGGTTGCGGATCAGCAGGAGGCTTTGGAAATCGCTATGAAGCTTGAAACAACCCTTGTCGAAGATAATTCTGGTATCGCTCAAATACAAGCGTAGTTGGCAGCGATGGCTCTGGAACTTCGTGATATGAAAAAAGGGAAATCCAGTCGCGAAGAGGTTTGGTGTACACGATGTCGGACAGAGGGTCACGACAAGGAACAGTGTCCTGCGGTAAGAAATTACCTAAATTCTGGTGCACCAAACCCGTTCAACCCTAGTGTTCTATATTGTGAGATCTGTAGGACAACTGGCCAGCATCGACCTGAAGACTGCTATCTCCTGCAGAGGTATGTGCAAGTCAATAAGAACCCATATTGCAAGTTTTGTAAGTCAGTGGGACACAACGAAGATGAGTGTCACAGCTTTGACCTCATGAGAGAGCGAACTTATGATGCTTATCGGGTACAAAACGATGGCCAAGGAAATGATGGGTATGGTTACCGTGGTAGTACATCAGGTCGTGAAACTTTTGGAGGTCATGGTTGTGGTGGTATGGCTGGCAGAGGACGAGGCCAGGTTGTGTGCTATAACTATAACTAGGCAGGACATCTAGCTAGAGACTGTCAGAACCCAACTACGACATGTCGATATTGTAGAGCTGTCGACCATGTGATTGAGAAATTCCCGCAGCCGATAGCCAAGATTCAAGAAAGAAATAGTGCCCCTACTCAGAATATTCAGCTGACTACTGTGGAGCAATGACCTGTCCCAGCCATCAATGTTGTTTCCAGGAGTGGAGCTACAACAGAAGTGCAGAAGAGCAGGTACCAGACTCACAGAAAATGGAGACTCTATATTCAGCATTCCGAGCCACAGCATCCAGATGGTGGATGGTCATAAGAAGTACATTCATAGTTGGGAAGCATGCCAGAAGTCCCTTTGCCTAAGATTCAGGGATCAACCTCAGGAGGTGTGAAGCAGGTTTAATGGTAAGACTAGTCCTCAGGGACATTTGGAGCAATGCTACGAAGCATGGAAGCATGTACCTCATGAAGAATGGGTACATAGGTTTGTGCACACCCTGGAACCTATAGCAAAAGAACTGGTATGCGGAGGTCGAGCTTCACCATGGTACTGTAAGTTGGGATAGTCTTGTTGATAGTTTTGTGCTGACATTTTCTATTAATGAGATTTGTCCTGCTTTGGATGTAGTTGTTAGGTTGATCCATACTAAAGTATTTGATGATCAAGAAATAGCCGAATACCAACCTGATTGGAAGGAACAAGAAGCCAATGTAGTAGAATGTTATAACCTCACAATTGACGAGGATGACGATCTGCACAACATTAACATTCCTGAGTCAGAAGGACACTGCGAAGTACATGGACCAGCAGTTGAAGCACCTGAAGTGACTCAGCTCCTGAAGACACGGACCGTAAACATTGGGTCAAAATAAAACCCTAAGTATGCTACCATTGGAGATTATTGGGATGACGAAATGGTGAGCAAAGTGACCCAACTTCTCCATGAATATCAAGACCTATCTCTGACAGGGCTCTCAAAAATGAAAGGAATCATTGAGGTGATGGAAAACATTCTGTTATGGGTTTAATCTCGAAGCCAGGTTGAAGCTGGTGTCAGGAAATGTCGAATGTCCTTATTTTGGTGCAGCCAGCATCACTGCTTGTGCCAAAGAAGGAAATATGTATCGAAGCTTAAAATACGACCATTGGAAGAAATCAAAATTGGCGGTGCCGGTACGCTACTTGTATTAACTACCTATATTAATGAGATATTGGAAAATCTACCGCCGTTTGGACAAGATCTCTGTCAGATTTGGTATCATCAATGCACAGTTATGACAGATGTCGTGGATGGATTCTATAAGAAGACACCCACACCCGCGACGTTCGCATTTTACATTTTCTTGAGTTTTACAATTGCATCCATGTCAGCTGATAGCGACCTTCAAAAGTTAGTGAGAGAATTTGAACAGGAGGGTCTGCCACACCTTTTCAGCCACCCACATGCATCTGCACCCCGCGAAGAGACTCCCCTAGCACTGACCCAACCAATGTAGGCACGCTTTACTAGGAAAAAGTTTAAGCACAAAGTTCGTTCTAAGCAAAACGAAGACAAACACAAGCAATTAGGGAAAACACTGGAGGATCCTAAGATGAATCCGCCTGGCTTAGCAAAGGTCCCGCTCGAAGAGGATGAGAACATTGCCCCATAGCATCCACCGTATCTTCCACCAGTTCGACCAGGTGTTCAGCTCCCTCGGAGGACGAAGAAGTTCACATTACGCACCCCTTCACTGCCACCGGGTGTGCAGCTAGTTGGGACAATGACAGGGAAAATAGACCGGCTCAAGTACGTCGACCAAAATACAAATGATCAGGGAAAATTTCCACAGTTCGCACCTGGGACATACTTACACTATGTCTGCTATCAGGAGACTGGAGCGACATTATTAGAAGTGAAACAGTGGGCCGCTGGCTTGGACAAAGCTGGTTTGTTGAAGATGCTCAATGTGCCCCACTTCAGTCGCAGCACACAGGTAACCGTGGTGGTCAAACAATTATTGGCATTGGTGCATGATGGGTACCTATGGCTCGAAAACTAGAAAATCGCGATCAATGGAGAACTCATTCACCAGATTACGGGCCTGCCGAAAAAAGGGCCTGACCCTAGCATTGAGTTTTTGGGAAAACATGAAGATGTGAAGCTAGCAAATAGCATGAAGGAACACTTCGGGCTGACGAAAGGGAAGCGAGGGTATCAAACATCGACCATTCAGCATCCAAGCATTCAAGTCGCTGTAGATCTCTTAGCCTGCAAGCTAATGCAGAAGTGCAGACCAAATGAAGTACCTGCCTTGATTGTAAGTATTACTGCGAACTGTGTGGAAGGCTACATTTACAACTGGGTAGCATACATCACTAAGGAATTTCTTGAAGATGCCCGCGATGAGTAGGAAAAAGGTAGACCCTTTCACTATTCATGGATGATCATGCTTATTGCTCCGATCAGGTGGAAAGAGCCCACTGAGGCGCTATTTATTGATGTACCTCCAAGCATGCCAGGTGCAGCGAGGTACACATCGCTCTGGGTGTCGCAGGACAAAACATCCCAGCAGATGATGAACACTATGTTCGCCTTTTACACCATGAGTATCTCATATGAGATTGTAAAGACCCCACGGCTCAGTAATGAGCTATTCTCTCAATATGATGGAGTGGCCACCTTCAGGGATGACATGCACAATGTCTTCATCCAGGCCCACGCAGATAAGAAGAAGGCATGCTAGAAGTTGCCATATGTGGTGACCAAAGAAGACATCCTCGTGGTAATTCAGTAGTGGCCGGCTGAATGGTTGAAGGACGCAGGAACAAAGCCCAGCATTCCAGTCCCTCCAATCACCAATGTAGGCACTGGCCCTAGTCAGACGCAGTAGCAAGACCCCCCAGAGGACAGCGAAGAGCAAAGTGAGTCGCAGCAAAGTGAAAGCGACCAGGGTGGATATGGCAGAGATGAAGGAGAAGAAGAGGAGTCGGTCAAAAATATCTCAGACCCTAAGCGGCCAGATAAGTGCAAGTTACCAGAGGCCGAAGAAGTGACCAGACCTCAGTCCCGAAAGAAAATGAAAGCATTGAAGGACAAGAATATTGACGAAGACCCCACCTTGACAAGTGAGGAGATTAATCAGGCTCTGTCGAAATCCATAGAATTTATCACCAAGAAATGGTCAGAGTTTGTAGTCACGCATCTTGACGCCATCACCAGCGTAGCAAAGCGAATCTCGGAGCTGAAGGAGTTAGCATAAAAATCAGCAACTGGCACTATGGCAAGTAGTTCCCCAGTACCTGCGCAGCCAGACACAAGACAATGTCCAGTTAGAGAACACCGGTGACAAGTGTCAAGTGTTTCCCTCATCATAACTGATGCAACATCTCGTGCGGAGATGAGCATGATAGTTGGAATAGATTACACTAAGATGTTCATGATGGAATTACATCTCTGTCAGTCAGCTATCACAAAGGAAATCCAAGCATGAGACCACTACTCACAAATACAGTTGGAAAATACCAGGAAGCAGAATGATAGCATCGTAGCACAGTTGGAGGAAGCAGAGCATAGAAAGAGTGACACAGAACGTAAGCAGTTCACATTGGCATGAGTATTGCAGGAGGTGTGTCGAAGTCTTCCTGACTTTGACATCTAGAATGAGGAAGAACCAGAGCAAAGAATCACCAAACTAAAATACTACGCACATTAGTCTCGCAGTGAAATAGCAAAGCTTAAAGCAAAGCATGAGGCTCAGATTGCGTAGCTTCAACTTCGCATTATCCCGAAAATCCCACCAGTGGTCAGAGAGCAGTGCCGCGCAGACATTCAGGCCTCAGCAGCAAAAATATCAGATATCGTGGGCAACATAGCAAAACTGCTAGAGGAAAGCATCGACACCTGGACAACACTGCAGGAAAACCATGAAGTACAAAAGCTGCAAGAAACCATCAAGCAGTGACAAGCAGAGTTGGACGTAGTAAAAAATGGAAATTAAGACCCTTCCCACTATGCAGAAAATGCTCAAGGTAAAACAAAGCAAGGAACTCCAGCAAGAGATTGAGTCGTACAGAACAAAAGCAACACTGCTGGAAAATTCTATGCAGCCCCTTGTCAATGAGGCCTTGGAATTGATTACTACTGTGGACATCCAGCTCAAAGTTCTAAAGGAGTATGATGCATTTGCACAGGAAAAGGCTAGCGAAGCATCAACGACAGCATTGCAGGAGCTGGTGGAGAAGGAGCAAGCAGTCGAAAATATCATGCATGGCCTCAACAAGCAATTCACTATCTTTGCCAACAAAGTTCTCCCATCAGGAAAGCAATAGAGTGTCCCAGGACGGGACACTGATGAGTCTTAGGGGCCTGTTGGGGCGCGCACCTTAACGGTCCTTAATTTTGTTAACTACGCAGTTTTTATGGAAGCTTGTAAGCGGAGTTGCGACTCGAAATAGTCTTAGGGGTGTCGGGGTTGAGTAAAATCCTTTTTTTTGTAATAAACCCATGGTTTAAGTCCAGGGTTTAGGGTTCAAGGTGCCCATGGTTAAGCCCATGGTTTTGTAATAAGTGCACTATAAATAAGCACTCTTGTAAAGAATTCAGTTTAGGCTTTTGATGTAAGATGAATTGATGTGAAGCTAAGGCTTGTTTTGTAATGAAGGTTAAGTCCCAGCTGTGTGTGTGGACAACCTCTGCAGCTATGTGCGCACGGGGTTTTGGGTGATTAAGAAGATCTGCAGTTGTGTGCGCAGAGATCTATAGCTTAGTGCACAGCTTTGAGGAATTGAAGGGATCTGCAGCTGAGTGCGCAGATCAGAACTGTGGTTTTTGTAAAGAGTTGAATAAAATACAGTTCTGTGGATGTAGCCCCTAAACTGGGGGTGAACCACATTATATCTTGTGTTGTGGTTCTTTTGTGTTGTTGTTATGTTCTTTTATGCATTGATAAATATATAACTGATAAGTAAGATCACTGCTAAATACTAACTTCACTGTGAATTCCCAGTAAAGGGTTAAGCAAGGCACTGCTTGTTTATCTAACCACGAAGCTAAATAAATGAATGTCAAAGCTCTCTATTTTATGATTATCATTTGTTAGAAGCTAAAGGTACAGTAATATCGCTCTTCTGTTTGTAGAAACCTGATTTAGCGGCATCCCATAGCTGTTTCGAGTGAGACTGCAACCTGTTGCAGGTTGTTGCCGAAAGGGCCAACACTGTGGGTCGTTTGTTGGTGCAAAGACAAAAGTATAGAACCCGGGTCTTCCCTAATCCCAACACACCTAGATCAAACCATCATGGTGGAAAAATACCCAAAGTAAGCGGGAACTTCTTGAAAGTGACCTCGGGGTGCCGATCTCTGTCACACCCTAATGGGTGCATTACGAACAATAGCCCCAGAGACTCCATTCAGCCCACATATTCCTTGCGGGTAGCCATGAAGGTTTAGTTTTGGACATACTCCAAGTACTCTTGGGTATATCTAGAGTCCACCCCTTCGCCTAATTTTAATCAACTCACACCTCAAATTTAACTTAAAACGTACCAAGAGGCAATTGCAAAACATTCACTCCAAGCACATGCAAGTACATTGATTCTATTTTTTGACTCCATTCTAAGGCACTGGTTATTTTCTTGCTTTATATATATATTGTGTCTCAGCATTGTGCTTTCGTGTGTTCATTTTTGTATCTTGTCATCATTGATTGTCTATAGTTAAATTTCAAACTCCTAAGTAACTCATTAAGTTTAGCATCACCATACTAAGTAATTATCCTTAGTAACTTAATAGGGTCTACCCCCCTTAACTCCATTAGGAGTTGAGCCTAAACGGAGGAATCAAGAACAAGGTGACAACCTTGACTCGAGACTTGCCCCCAAGGACACACCGAGTGGCTTGAAGATTTATGCCACGTGACCCATGTGTGTGTAAGGCAGAAACAAGTACCAATTCAGGAAACTGTAGGTTATCTTCATTGTATGATAAAAACATATTCAACAAAAAAGACTGGAATATGAAAACTTTGGTATCGTGGAAGTTGACTAATTGAGAACGAATGTTCTCAACCATGAACTCATCAAACTTAAGGCAACAAGACTAGAAAGAATGACCTGAAAGTTCAGACTCAATTGGGAAAGTACCAAGATAAAAAACAGACTCAAGAGTGACTCTGTAACATAACCATTAGTATCTAACCCCAAAAATTAACTGGCTAAAGTTATACATAACTGGGTTTCTTCATTAAACAAAACCAGATCAATAGGGTAGGATAAACTCATAACCTCACTATCAGGCTTTGAACATGACTTCAAAAAGGATTCTTTACTCTCGGCTGCAGACTTTTGGAAGAATTTTATGATGTTTTCTTCTTTGTACTCATGGGATAAACAAACAAAATCATCTGGGAAAGACAGGGTTTTGTGAATAACAAAGGCATTAATAGGGCAAAGGATCATAGACTTAAGTTTATTCATGAAAATTTCTTCTGTTGTAGAATAATTATTTGCACACCATGTAATACATCGTATGTTAAATCCCTAGACATATGTAATTTGTAATTGTTTATCATTGTGCCACATGATGCTGAAAAAAGGGCCTTTCAAGACTTAGAGACATTATTATTATTCTATAAATAATTAATTAATGAAAATAACTGGCACATCGAGGGCCACTAAAAGAGTATGGGAGGCCTAGATCCACAATGTAAGGGGGAATGGGGACATTCCTAGCAATTTAGAACTTGTTTGGTTGATCTTGGTCCATATTTATGTCTACTTTATGCCTTGCTGGCTTTATTAATTGATGATCACCCAAACATTGTACAAATGACCCAACTTTTGATTAATTTATCCTATGTTGATATTATTGAGCCTAATTCATGATTTAATGGGCCTCCTTAGTGTTTGGGTGGGTGTCACTTGTTGATTAGTCCCCTTTGGTGGTTTTGTAACTCCTTGTGTAAATATTTCTGTAACTCTTGTGTAAATCCTTTTGTAACCCCCCTTTTCTATTTTGGGAAGATGCCTCGGCTTGTGTGATACCTCACCTCACTAATTTTCAGTTGGGTGGAGTGGCTTGGAGTCATTATCCTTGAAATTTTTAATTTCTTGGGTTGGATTAAGAGTTAACCTCTTGTGGTTGATTTACCCCTCCATTGGATTGACTCAAGTTGGCTTACCATGGTTTTATTTTGACCCATTGAGTTAGAATTACCTTATTTGTTCTACAAATACATGTTTAATATCCTTGGTTGGGAGGTTGTTTTTCATGGTTCTTTTGGATGGTTGTTTATTATGGTTTTTCATACTTTTGATTTTCCTTGGTTTCCACTACTTTCCTTTTTCCTTAACCTGCACATAAATCCTGATGGTGAATGGCAATATCTTGATGGCCTGTGGGGTCTGGATTACCATTGCACCTAGTAGTGGGGTGGAAGAGGAAGTATGTGGTGAGGAATAGAGTTTTAGATTCTCAAGATGATGCTTGAGTTATTCTTCAATGCACCTCTATTGTGGATCTGTGGCCTCAGCTCGGGGGTGTCCTGTCATAGTGAGATCTGGCTTGGCAGTGCCAAAGGCTGGGTGGAATGTGGTTTGGATGATGCCAATTGCACATTGATAAGATAAGTGATTTATCTCATGTTTATTTAATTTAATTGGATATGATATGATTTATTTATGGATGCACATGAAATGTTTGATGAAACGTATGAGTTATTTGTGGAAGAAGTTTCTCATAGAATTCAATCTATTTATGTAAGTAAATTTTATGAAGGAATTGGAAACTAGTTTTTGGGATTTTGTGCACAAATTGTTTGAGAAAATAATTATTTGGTACATCTACTACAGAACTGATATTTATTCCCCTTTTCATTATATACTATATATTTTTATGGTATCGTATCCTCGAAATGGTTTAAGACACTTATCTTTCATGCTTCTTCCTTTTATTCGAAAACTAGTTATTGAACTGTTTGCCATAGTTTGGAGAATTATCACATGAAGTGTTTGTAAAAATTCCTGACTGTTACTTTCATGTTTATATATGATAAATATTATTGAAATGTGTGTGATAATGTGAGGATAAATATTCTTTTTATTGTTGGGGAAATGTATACCGAAATTCTAGATCAATTTCCAATTTCTAGCTCCTTCAATGGAATTGTTTTGAGTAGATTTGTGACTTTGCATATGAAGTGTTTGAAAAAATGTTAGAATGGGATATACATATATTATGACTGATAAATAATGTTATATGTATTTGGAATTTCTTTGAATTATTCTATGATCTATGGATTTAAATATTCTAGTGATTCTTAGAATTACTAGTCAATTAGGATGAGTAGAATTAACTTATTTTGTGGATTGTTTAATGGAATGTATATGGGTGGAAAGCTACAGCCATATAACTGTAAGTTATCCCTGATATGATTTCCATGAGCTACAATAGTCATATATCTCTCTTTATTTGGAATTTGGAAAGCTCAATTAAAAACTATGTACATTGCAGTGAAATTGGCAAATAGTTTTTGGATTCGAATCTCTGTTTTTGGTAAAAGATGAATGTACAACCATATGTTCTGTTATTGGTGCTTTACTTGTGCTATAGAATGCTATTTTTAAGATATGTGCTTTCAACTCTATGTGCCTCGTGACTCGGTACAATTGGTTTGATTGAATTCTTGGCAGTGTTTATTAACTAGTTGTATTGATTGCACTTGAAATATCCTCCGTTTAGGTACTCAGATCTGATCTGCAAAAGTACTTTATTTTGTTGTACATGCATGCTTAAATATGTGTATAATGGATGTAGGTTCAATTTTTGGTTCATTGGCATGGTTGTGTGTCGAATTTGTGCAAGATTAGTTGTTAGTATTGAACAACTAGTTAACTACTTCTCATGGAATCATTTTCATAATTACTATGTTTAATTAATTAGAAAATGGTAATTAGCCTTGATTTACATGTTATTAGGTGTTAATTAGCCATTGGAATTGATAAACCGTGGTTAAGTGATAAACAAATGAAATTATAATAATTGCCGTCAATTATGCACTAATTGTCGTTAAGTATCATAATTGGAACACTAATTACTAATTAATCATGATTAAGAGTAAATGGCATTTAGATGTGGAATTTATGTGTGAATTGGATTGGCATTGATATGTGATGTTTCTAGAAGTTGTTAGTAATCCTTTACAATCCCTGGATGAGACATTTGAATAATTATTGAATTTATTTTAATTTATTTGTAATTAAAAGGACTTTGTCATGAAACGAATATTGAAAAATGAATTTTAATATTTGGTTAACTAATCCATTGTGGTAATATTATGTAATTAGAGTTAGAGAACTAATGATATGTCCCTCTATCCCATTGATATCCCCAGGGGACACTACAAGTGGTATCAGAGCTTAGTTTCCAACACTGCGGCTGTTGGGCCTTCTACAGAGTTATTATCTTATGTTTATGTGCATTTGGAGTTTACAAATGTGCTTAGTAAAAATAATTTAACCTCCCTTGTGTTAATAGAAGAATAAGAAACCTCACTTCAGAGATTATTTCTTTGTATTCCTTAGAATGAATTAACATTGAATGTTGGTTGTTCAATGATTGATTGGTAATTAGTATGTGGTGCATGTCTAATAATTGACTTTGACTTGATTGGTTGATGCTTGTGCGTTTTCCTCTTTTATTGCTCATTCAATTGTTAATATCGAAATGCTTCTTGTAGTATGACTTATTTACTGATACATTACGATTATTAATTGATAAGTAGTGTGCTATGTGCAAATAATTAGTAATCTAATATATTATGATATATAGCCTTATGTACTAATGATTCTATGTAATGTTGTGATAAATAGTAACTACTAGATATGATTTCTATAGTTGATGTATGTTGTTTGATATTATTGGTTGCTATTGGATGTTATTGATTGACATTCATTGATTAATGGATTATACATGTATGACATTATCAACATTGTATGCATGCCTATTATTGGTTGTCTTTGGTTGTTATGGTTGTTATGTGTATGACTGATGCATCTTGGTTGATGTCTTCTGGATGATGTATTGTGATCATGGTATTATCCTTGATGAATTTTGGTTGATGTCTTCTGGATGATGTATTCTGATTGATGTATTGTGATCATTGTATTATCCTTGATGAATCTTGGTTGATGTCTTCTAGATGATGTATTTTGATTGATGTATTGTGATCATTGTATTATCCTTGATGAATCTTGGTTGATGTCTTTTGGATGATGTATTGTGATCATTGTATTATCGTTGATAAATCTTGGTTGATGTATTCTGATTGTGTATTTTGATTAATGTATTCCATTTGATGTATGTTGGTTGATGTATTATGATTGGTGTATTATGATAATTGTATTTTTCTTGATGAATCCTAGTTAATGTATTCTGATTGTGTATTCTAATTGATGTATTCTGATTAACGTATTCTAATTGATGTACGATGGTTGATGTATTGTGGTTGATGTGCTTTGATTAATTTACTATGATTGGTTCTCATATGGTTAGTTGATGCATGTATGATTGTCCTTGGTTGATATTACATGATCAATATATGATTGATATAAGTTGAGATATTATGAATGTATGGTCGATGTATTTATGGATGATGTATGCATGACGGTCATTGTATGATTGATATTAGTTGATGAATAATGTCTTTTGAGTGATCTCTAAGAATACTTATTCTTTGTGTTGAGATGAAAAGTAATAGGTTGTTATGGCCTTTTTGGTTCTTAGTTAGATTAGAACTGTTGCATATAACTTCACTTTGCTTGTTACATTAAAATGCAAAAGTATTTAGGTGATCTTTGAAAAAAATTATCCTTGTGATATTTGTTGAAAGTATCTTGCTAGAGTATCCTTGTAGTATATCAAATACCTTTGTTGAAATGCAGCAGCCGGTCTGGCTCAGGCAATGCTCAGAAATTTGTAATTTTTGTGTGTGTATGTGTAATCCTTGGTGTCTACTACGACTTGATAATCCCAGCATTGAGATAACTATGTGTACATACTTGTTTGGAATATGAACTTATTTGAGGAATGTAAATGGATTATAGACTTGCTTGATAAACCTAGTGTGTGAAGGAACCTCACAGACCAATCTAGAAGGATGGTTTTCTTCTTTGCATACCGTGAATAGCATTGGAAGGGAAGGTATGGCCTAAGGGACTATGTACTAAAGAAGGGAATGCTTCCTTGTGTTGGGTGTGTAATTGTTTAGAAGTCAGGATAGATCTAGTGTGGGTGTTCATAGCTCTAGGGTTGAGCTCTCTAGCTTAGTAGACAGTCTTTCCACCTCCTTGGCAACTTGATAAACCCAACTGGAAGGATGGCTTGGCTGGTAGGCTGATAAACCCATCTGTTGGCTTGGCTGTGTCTCATGTGAATTTGGCTAAGTGTAAATCACTTCCTGTGTAAGCCTGATAAACCCAATTGGAAGGATGTCTTGGTTGGTAGCCTGATAGACCCATCTGTTGGCTTCGTTGTGTCTCATGTGAATTTGGCTAAGTGTAAACCATTTCCTATGTTTGCTTAACTGAATTTTATTGTATCCTTGGCTATGGGTGAAGTCTACTAATGTTCCTTATTCCTTGGGGAAATCATGCCCAGCTCGAGGGTGGTAGTGCTGCTCAGATATTAAAGAGCACACTAGCCTATGGTTGGGTGGAATGTTGTAGCGACATAGCTGGTTGCAGGACAAGCTTCTTTCATGATAAGTAATCTCTTGTATTTTATTTCCGCAGCCGTATTTTTTTTATGAATTTATATGAACATGTTAAATTCTTGAATTGAATGAATTATGCTTCCAATGTAGATTGCATTATGCATTTGTTTATACTTATGTATGTTTTATTTCAAAGCATTTTTTTATATATATGTTCCTGGGGCTTAAACTTCCTGGTTTGATAGATGTTAGTTGCGTCCTCTCCACCAAGTAGAGGGGTGGGGATGTGACAGTGATATCAGTAGATCCATTTCATATTATTGGAATTGATTAAAATAAGATTTCATTAGATGCATTTCAAGCCTTTGTTGAAGGAGTATCTAATATTGAGTACCTTGCATACAATGAAGTATTTCCTATAATTAATTAGAAATTTTATTTTTTGAAAGATGTATTTTAAGAATCTTATTGAACAGTATATATGTTTACTGCTAACCATGTGTCTGTTGGGAATGTGAAAAAGCATCCTTTTTAAAGAAGCATCTCTATTTCAAGTATCTTTGTTGAAGAATATGGTTTAGTTGTTGGGACTAAGTTCTTGGATTCCCTCAAAGAGTAGTCTAGTATCCATTTTCCAAAGAGCTATTCTAGTGGATTGTCACCCCTTTGCTTATGTCATATCTCTCTACTAGTCCAGGTTCTCACACAAGAAGCCAGGAAATGGGATGGTGATCCCATAGGCAGTAGAGACGGACATGAAAGTAGTAGTGGGAAGCATTGAGGTTCTCAGAAGAGGTACTTTGTAGAGTTGTTGAACTAATTGCACTCTTCTTATGGGAGGAACATTGTCCCATTGAAGCTAGTTGCCCAAATTTGAGATAAGTATTCTCTCATGTGCTATTCATGTTATTGTATTTTGTATAGGTTCCATGGCGATTGATTTATGATATCTTTATGTTCATGGTTTAGTAGTTAAAAAATACTCTTATATCATGTATCATACATTTGTATACCTTATATTAATCATATGGTCGATTGAAATCTGATTTTTAGGTGAATGTATCTTTGTTGAAATTTGAAGACCCTATAATGGGGATTGAATATTGACCCTTGTTACTAGTCTTGGTTCTCACACAAGAAGACAAAAAATGGGATGGCGATATCCCGAGGAACAAGTTAAGTGGAGGGAGTCACATCCCATAGGCAGTGGAGATAGAAAGGAAAGTAGTAATGGGAAATATTGTGGTTTCTCAAAAGTGGAGTTCTAAGAAATACTACTTGAAAACTGAAGGTAGTGATCCCTTTGAAAGTTGTGAACACATGTATGTATTATGCATTGCGGACGATGCATGGTTTAAGGGGGAGGGGATGTAATACCTTGTATGTTAAAGCCCCGGACATATGTAGTTTTTAATTGTTTATTATTGTGGCACATGGTGCCGGAAAAAAGGGTCTTTTAGGACCTAGAGACTTTATTATTATTTCATAAATAATTAATTAATGAAAACAAATGGCACATCGAGGACCACTAAAAGAGTATGGTGTTCAATTATTAACATTAAGCTAGAATAACATTATGATCTTTAACTGAGAGAAAAACAAGCACAACAATCAAAGATAAGAGACAATGAACACAGTGTTTTTCCTCAGGGAAACCATAAATGGAGAAAACCCCGCAACTTCCTCAGAGATAGAATCAGCACCAAACTAAAACCTCAAAATAGTAAGATTATCTCCTAACAGCAGTAACCTCTTTCTTCATTGGCCCGGTGTCTTTCTCTTCCTCAGCTATGCGCTACAACTGAGTGTGAGTGAGTGTGTGATAAATAGAGAGTATAACACTCTATTTATATTAATTCCTGACTTGACTAACCCAACTAGGGCCGACTTCACTAGGTGATTCTAATAACCCTAGTGCCCCAGAACTGCGGGGACTTTAACCCTTGATCAATAGGAGGGTTACCCACAATGACTTGACATGACTTGTTTACATTATAGATCCTCCCTATAGGAACATCGGGGCATGACATGACTCAAGTAAATCTTGGAATAAACATTGGGTTACAATATATAAGAAATATAAGTGAATACATTCCGAAGTTACAATTACATCAACACTCCCTCTTAACTAGGAAGGTATTCTCTCAACACAATTTTCATCACTAGTATTCTTCTCTAGATCATCTCATCATCTGCATATTCAAGTCATCTTTGTCTTCAAGTCATCTTCATCTTCAAGTCATCTTCATCTTCGGATCTGGGTCATCACTCGATATGGATCATCATCACTGGATCTAGATCATCACTTGATCTTGATCATCACTAGGCATCATCACTGGATCTGGATCATCACTCGATCTAGATCATCATCACTGGATCTAGATCATCACCCGATCTAGATCATCACTGTTAGATCATCATCACTATATCATCATGGGTGCTATCTCATGATTCTTCTTGTCACAGGAAGTTCTACAGATCCAACCCTTTTTCATGTTGGTTGTAGGCCTAGCCTCCATGTAGGTCTTCTTCAGTGCTTATATCTAACACCAAGTCAGAATGGCCCGCCCAGCACTTACATCTGACCATGAGAGGAACACATCCAACACCATGTCAGAAAGGCACACCCAGCACTCACATCTGATCATGTAGGAACCAATCCTATAATCACATAAAAAAGGCCCAACACTCACATTTAGCCATGCAGGAACACATCCTGCAACCATGCTAAAAAGGCTCTGCATTTCCACCCATGCGGGAAAACATCTTGCAACCATGATGGAAGGGCTATGCACTTACATCTACTTATGCGGGAACACATCCTACAACCATGATGGAACGGCTCTGCACTTACATCCACCCATGCGGGAACACATCCTGTAACCATGATGGAAGGGATCTGCACTTACATCCACCCATGCGGGAACACATCCTACAACCATGATGGAAGGGCCCTACAATTACATCCACCCATGTGGGAAAACATCCTGCAACCATCATGGAAGGGCCCTGCACTTACATCCACCCATGCGGGAACACATCCTGCAACCATCATGGAAGGGCCCTGCACTTACATCCACCCATACAGAAACACATCCTGCAACCATGATGGAAGGGCTCTATGCTTACATCCACCCATGTGGGAACACATCCTGCAACCATGATGGAAAGGCTCTCAACCCCAAGTTGAGGGTTCCTGGTAACTGACCAGGTGCCTCCATTCTCCAAGAGAATGGAAAGATCCCTTATATCTGATAAAGTGGGAACACATCCCTCAATCACATCAGAATGGCCATGTGCTCACATCTGATAATGTAGGAACACATCCTATAGTCATATCAGAATGGCCCTCAGTCCTAGACCAAGTAAACCTGGTAACTGACCAGGCACCTCCATTCCACTAATGGAAATAGCCCTTATATCTGATCATGTAGGAACCAATCCTACAATCATATCAAAATGGCTCAGTACTCATATCTGACATGGAAGGAACCAATCCTCTCACCATGATAGAATGGCTCAGCCCTTACATCTGACCATGGAAGGAACCAATCCTCTCACCATGTTAGAATTTCTCACAGACTCATCACTTCCCCTTAGAAGGGACCTCGATCTGGAGAACACCAAGCTTATCCATGAAGTACTCAAACTTCATTTTGGCCAATGGCTTCATCAACACATCAGCTATATGTTCATCCATCACAACATAATGGAGCTTCACTGCTCCCCTTTGCACCATATCCCTGATATAGTGAAACTTGATCTTGATATGCTTCGACTTGTCATGTAACATCGGGTTCTCTGACAACTTCACATAACTTTGATTGTCACAATGTATACAAGTAGCATCCAACTGGAGATCAAATAAATTAGACAGTAGCTTCCTCAGCCATACTGCCTCACAACTAGCTGAACAAGCTATGACATACTCTACTTCAGCTGTACTCAGTGCCACACAAGATTGCTTCCTGCTAAACCAAGAGATCACACCTGATCCCATATTCAAGCAACACCCTAAAGTGCTCTTCCTATCGATGGCAATGCCTGCCCAATCTGAATCAACGTAACCCTCTAGGTTAATCTTCTGATTCACATCATACTTGAGCCCATAATCAATTGTACCCCTCAGGTACCTCAAAATATGCTTTGCAGTAATCAAGTGAACATGTCTTGGATCTGTCAAGAACTAGCTCAAGGTGTTCACAGCAAAGCAAATATCTGGTCTCATGTTCGTCAGGTACATCAAGGACTCAATCATCTGACAATACAACATAGCATCAATCATCTCTAATGAAGCATCACTCAATAGCTTCAGGTTCGATGCCATAGGTGTGGCCATAGCCTTGAATTCTATCATCCCAAACCTCTTCATGATATCTACTGTATATTTCCCTTGTCCTAGTGAAATTCCATCTGCATTCTGCCACACCTCCATGCCTAGAAAATAATGCATCATACACAAGTCCTTCATTTCAAACTTAGCAGCAAGCTTCCTCTTCGTATCAGCAATCAACCCATCCATACCTATTACAAACAGATCATCTACATAAAGTAGGAGCATCATTGGGTTGCCATCTTCAACCTTGTAGTAAAAGTTGGAATTTGCTTTACTCTTAGTAAAGTGCAAACTAGATAGAAAGCTATCAATTCTACCGTACCAAGTCATGGGTGCCTGTTTCAAACCGTACAGGGCTTTCTTCAATCTACACACATGAGACTCCCTATCATGTGACTCAAAACAAAGTGGTTGTTCTACATACACTTCCTCTTCCACTACACCATTCAAGAAAGCAGTTTTGACATCCATTTGGTGTATCTTGCATTTCATCACTGTAGCCAGAGCAAGTACTGATCTGATGGAAGTGTATTTGGCTACAGCTGCAAAGGTTTCTTCATAGTCTATTCCTTCTTTCTGTGAGAAACCACGAGCCACGAATCTTGCCTTATATTTCTCTATGCTACCATCTACAACATGCTTGATCTTGTAGATCCATTTGGAAGTTACAACTAAATTCCCTTCTGGTCTTGGGACAACATCCCAAACATTATTCTTCATGATCGATTGATACTCTTCGATCATAGCATCCTTCTATTCTTTCTATTCTATCGCTTCTTCATAATTGTAAGGTTCTTTATTGATGAAATCACATAGTAATGCTACATACCCGGAGCAAGATCTGGTCCTCTTTCTTTCTTTGTGATTCTCTTTTGGAGCCCCATATCTTTCCGCACCTTGGATAGCTTCTCATACCCAAGCAGGTTTCCTCTTGTGAGGATTCTTCTCCTGAGGTGGATCTACAGGTTCTGGTGGTTCTTCAAATTCTTGATCTTCTTATTGAACTTCTTCATTCATTGTTGTATCATGAATTTTGGGTGCTTCTGATTCTTCAAATTCTTCAGTAGGTTTCTTTCTGGATTTGTTGTAAGCCGTGTCTTCATCAAATGTCACATCCCTACTGATGTCAACCTTCTTGAATCCTGGGAAGTATATTCTGTAAGCCTTTGAGCTTTCAAAGTATCCCACAAATATACCCTTCTTTCCTGAAGGATCCAATTTTCTCCTCTTCTCTTTTGTAATGTGTATGTACACAGGATAGTCGAATATTCTAAGATGGCTGACTTCTGGTTTCTTACCGAAGAATACTTCTTCAGGAGTCTTGTTCTCAAGTACTCTATGTGGAGTACGGTTCTGTACATACACCATTGTTCTAGCAGCTTTTTCCCATAGATGCATATGAATATCTTGATCATGAAGCATTGCTCTTGTAGCTTCCATGATGATTCTATTCTTCCTTTCTACAATCCATTTTGTTGTTGGATTATATGGGGTGGAAAACTCCCTCTTAATCCCTGAGTGTTTGCAAAACTCTTTGAATTCATTTGATGTGAATTCTCCGCCATTATCTGATCGAAAGGTCTTGATCTTCTTTTCTGTGTGATTCTCGATCAAGGATTTGAATTCTTTGAACTTTCTAAAAACTTCATCTTTGTTCTACATTAAGTAAATCCATGTCTTCCTGGAAAATTCATCAATAAAAGAAACATAATATACATACTCGCTTAGTGAGCTTAATGAAATTGATCCGCATGCATTGGAGTGGATGATTTCGAAGATTCCTTTTGCTTTTCTCTCGCTACTTGGAAATGTCTTCTTTGTGTTCTTTCCTTTCACACATCCTTTGCAGACCCCATCATGTTTTGCTTGAATTTCTAGAATACCTTCAACAACTTTTCTTACAAGTGGTAGTGCTTTGTAATGCACATGTGCAAGTCTTCTATGACAAAGTTCATTTGGCTCTACTCTATCATCGACCAGTTCTTGTTCTAGATGGCCCTTCAATATGTACAAACATCCTTCTTGTTCACCAATCACTACCACATCATCGATAGTCTTTCCTTTTGGCCACATGATGACTTGACCATCTATAAATGCAACCCTCATTCCTTCTGCATCTAATGCAGATATGGAGAGAAGGTTATTCTTTATTCCTAGTACAAATAATACTTCTTTCATTATCATTGATTTTCCAGAGTCTAGCTTGTAGGAGGATTCCCCACTACCTTTTATTGGATACTGGTAGTCATCTCCTAGCTTCACCTTGTGAGGTGATTCATGTTCTGAAAGTTTCACAAAGGATTCCTTGAATCTTGTCATATGCTTGGAAGCCCCACTGTCTATAAGCCAATCATTGCTTCCATGAGTAATGTTTCTCGTAAGAGAAGAAATCTAAACATATTCTTTATCACTGGAAGAATCTTCACTTTCATATCTGGTTCTCTTCTTGGAAGGTTCATCATCCTCTACAGCATGATCATGATGTCTTCTCTTGTTTCCCTTCTTCTTATGAGATTTAACCTTGTTTCTAGGATAGTCTTTTGCAAAGTGTCCTCTTTCATCACATGTCTAGCATCTTAATTTTAATAAGTCCGTTCTAAATTTATCTTTCTAGTGAAAGGTCTTACCTCTGGAGTGATGAGAAATTCTTCTGCTTTTCTTGGAGTGAACTGTGATAGCTTGATATTCACTTCCATATTTTATTCTCGAGCTATTATCCGAGCTTCTTCTTGAGAGCATTCTTCCCATAGTCTGCTGAACTTGACTAACTTCTTTTTGGCATAGATTCCTTGAATGAAGGAGCCCCATGATCTAGGGAGACCATTCAAGGTGTTCATTACAATCTCTACATTTTCCACTTCTTCATCTACTGCTTCCAATTGTTCCTTGATCTGAGAGACCCTTGTAAAGTAAGACTGGATGGTCTCAGCATTCTGGATCTTTACATTCTTCAACTGGTTCCATAGAGTCATCTTCCGATTGATTTTCTTCCCTTCAAACAGTTTGGTTAGGGCATCAAACATGGATTTAGGTGTCTTGAGGGAGAACACCTGTTGTATGAGGTGATCCTTGATAGAATCAGCAATGATCCTCTTTGCCATAACCAACTTCTTCTTATGTAAGGCCCTTGCCTCATCTCCCTCTAGAACTGGAACCTCCTCACTGATATAGGAGTCCAACTTATTTTCTTCCAAGACCAGGGAGATCCTATACTTCGAGGCTCGGAAGTTATCATCTCCCTCAAGATTTTCATCAAGCTTGGAATGATGAAACATATTAACTGAGAACCTCAAATGGAAATACAAAAGATTTAGATCTTACCAGGTCAAGATGTCAAATCTGAATTTGGAGCTGAAATCCTGTAGTGCTGGTTCAGGACCAAATTAGGGTTTTGCTTTTCCAGAGTTCTATCCAACCAAATTCTTTGAATTTGATCCCTAACTTCAATTTTGAGGAGGAGATCAATCCAGGCCTGGGCTCACTGAAAAATTCCACTTCTATGAAAAGCCCTAATTTTCGGCAGTAGTGTTGGGTCCAAAACTGAAAAACCTTAGAATTGGATTCTGCTTCGACAAAACGATGCGCCCTAGGGAGGAGAGTTATTCCAACCTTCTTTTGCTGAAAATCTGTGGAGAGAGATCCACAAAGTAGGAAGCCCTAGTTCTCGCAGCTGCACAGTGTCTTCTTCTCAGGTTAGCTCTGATACCATGTTCAATTATTAACATTAAGCTAGCATAACATTAGGATCTTTAACTGAGAGAACAACAAGCATAGCAATCAAACACAAGAGACAATGAACACAGTGTTTTTTTCTGAGGGAAACCATAAATGGAGAAAACACTGCAACTTCCTCAGAGATAGAATCGACACCAAAGTAAAACCCCAAAATAGTAAGATGATCTCCCGATAGCAGTAACTTATTTCTTCCTTACCCCAGTGTCTTTCTTTTCCTCAACTATGAACTACAACTGAGTGTGAGTGAGTGTGTTATAAATAGAGAGGCCATCTCTCTATTTATATTAAATCCCAACTTGACTAAACCCAACTAGGGCCGACTTCACTAGGTGAGTCTAATAACCCTAGTGCCCCAGAACTGCGGAGACTTAAACCCTTGATCAATAGGAGGGTTACCCACAATGACTTGACATTACTTGTTTACATTATAGATCCTCCCGATAGGAACATCGGGGCATGACATGACTCAAGTACATCCTGGAATAAACATCGAGTTACAATATATAAGAAATACAAGTGAATACATTCCGAAGTTACAATAACATCAACATATGGGAGGCCTAGATCCACAATGTGAGGGGGAATGGGGGCATTCCTAGTACATTTGTTGGAATATAATCCATCGAGATTATACTTTATTGTAAATATTAGGAATATGAAGAGACTCTCGGATGTGTGATCCCAAGAGTCATCGTAGATGTATAAATAAAGGCATTCTATGGAAAAATAATAAGAATTCATAAATTATTCCACCTGATAGGTATCAGAGCGATTCATAACTCCTACATGTACAGTCTGTATTCCGCTACTATCTACACCCTGGGCTTTCCTCAGTCTGCAGATTGCATGCATTGGCGCATGCGATGGCTGTTCTAACATTCATGAGTGATGTGATAGTATCTCTTTGAGTAAAATGATTTCTCTACTCCACTCAGCCCCATCCATCCTCTGCGGGATGTGATAATCCCTGTGATAGTCCAATTCTCTGCCTTGATCCCGTTCTCTGCTACGGAGTTAGTGACTGCCTTGATCCCGTTCTCTGCTATGACGTTGGTGACTGCCTTGGTCCCGTTCTCTGCCTATAAACTTCTGGATAATTCTTTTTCTCAAACCCTTCAGAGGCTTTCTCAATGATGTGCTGCTTGTATGCATTGGGTTTTCTCTCTGCGTTGAACGCCTGGTTTCTTTGAAGAAGCTTCCATTCTCTGCTTGCGTTGGTGACTTTGGTTTGGTCCCGTTTCGCCTGCGCGTTCTCCTATGGTGTTTCTCTTCCTGGTGACTACTACTGCGTTGGTTGCTAATGCCTACATGTGGTTGCAATGCGTTGTGTGGTTTCCCTCGATTGCACATTGTAGTGATTCAATCTCACAATCGATGTTGATTAATTGCACCCTACGCCTCGTTTTCTGAGCTTTCTTCGTTGAAGTGTATTAAGTGTATTTCTTGAAGTATATTAAGTGTATTGTGAATTTAATTTATTTCTGCATAGCTTCATTGAAGACCGTAAAGACTACATTGAAGTTTATTTCTGTAGACCGTGAAGACTACGTTGACAAGAAGGCTTCATTCTAATATCTTGAAGAAAGCTTGCTTTTCTTTGACCTGCGACCTGCTCGTTTGCATTGGTGAGAGATTGTTTTCTACTAGTTTGAATTCCATTGAGAGGATTAAGTTTGTATTTCAAAGTTCCTATGACAATAGCAGAGACATTGACATTGTTGTAAAGCTTGAGGAAGGTGGCAGAGACTTAGACCCGCACCTTTACTATTTCTTAATTTTCTCCTATTGTTTTAGTTGCAAGATTCAATCATAGAAGATGCAATCTATAGCATCTGTAGTTGGTGCCACTCTCACTAGCAAGGACACTTATCCAGAATGGTGGAGGAAGATCAAATCTGCCTTCATCTACAATGACCTTTGGGAGGGTATTTGTGAAGGCACAACAATAGAGATAGAAGCTGGAGGGCCCATAACTAGAGACCCAGGACCTCCATAATCCAAGAAAGAGAAGGCCATTTGGAAAACAAAAGAGAAGAAAGCTTTAGCGGTAATCACTGCCACAGTCAGTGAAGAGGTGAGCCAGCACATATTGCCTACAAAGTCATGTTTTGAAGCACTAAAAACGTTAAAAGATCTGTATGATTCACACTCTGAAATGGAAGTTATTCAACTAATGCTAAAACTATTCAGTTTAGAAGTAAAATACAATTATCCCATGTTAGTTTCCTCTGAAATCAAATCTATCATGCACAAGATTCAAGCCACTGGTATGAAACCAGATCTTCCCCTTGCAGCATTTGTAAAATGTTTGTATCCTTCTCACTCCAACTATCTTGAGTCGTTGCAAGCAAGTGACAAGTTCAAATCACTGACATTTGACACCCTGGTAGAGAAGATAGCTGACAGAGAGAAAGATTTTGGTAAGAAGACAACCGAGCATTTTGGAGAATCACTTTGCTTTGCTCAAAAATCAAAGAACCACACCAAAGACCAATCCAAAGATCATCCCAAAGGAGAAAGCAGCAAGAGAGGAAACTTCAGAGGTAGAGGAGGCAGAAACAACTCCAGCAAAAGATCAGATTTGAAGTGCAAGCATTGTGGAAAGATTGGACACACAGCAGATCAATGTTGGGCTTCCTGGGACTCCATCAAAGATAGACATAACCAGAAGAAAGATGACAATAAGAACCAAGATGCTAGTAAATCTTCAGATTCTGCTCATTGTATTGTTGCACATTGTAATCTTGGTATTAATGAAATGACTTCACTTTCATCTTACACAGATTGTTGGCTACTTGATACTGGTGCAACATCACACATGACTTTTGGAAAAGACTGTTTTGAAGAACTTAATGAAACAATAAATGGCATAGTTTAATTTGCAGATAAGTCAAGTCTTAAACCAAAGGGAAGGGCCACCATTCAGCTGAAGATGCCTGGATTCCCTGATTTCTTGTTGAAGAATGTTCTTTATCTTCTAGAGTTGTAGAGAAGCTTGTTGTCCTTGGTGCAGATTTGACAACAAGTCCATTCCATCCACATGTTTGATGGAATCGTAGAAATAAGAAAGTCCTCTGACAACCAAGTCATCATGACTGGATACCAATATGGGAAGCTGCTAAATCTAAAGGGTTCATCTTCAAGGGTTCAGAACTATGCCTACCTCTCTCAGCATGGAGAAGGTAATTTGTCATCAAGTTTATTGTGGCATTCAAGATTTGGTCATCTGAATTATAACAGTCTTCGTTTGTTGAGAAAGAATGGTGTATTTGGTTTTCCCACCATTCCCAAAGAGGAGAGCAAATGCGATGCATGTATATTAGGGAAACACAGTAAGCTTCCATTCCATGAATCTAATTTCAGAGCAAGTAGGAAATTAGAATTAGTGCATTCTAATTTATGTGGCCCAATGCCAACTCCTTCTGCCAATGGGAATAAGTATTTTATGACCTTTGTTGATGACTACTCAAGAATGTGTTGGATTTACTCATTAAAGACAAAATCAGAAGAATTTCAAACATTCAAGGACTTTCATGCATTGATAGAAAAACAAGCACAATCTAAAATTGGTACACTTTGTACTGACAATGGGAAAGAATACACTTCAAATGCTTTTGAAGATTATCTTCGCCAACATGGAATTACACATCAGACTACAGTTCCCTACAATCCTCAACAAAACGGTGTAGTAGAAAGAATGAACAAAACCATAATGAATATGGTACGCTCAATGATGTTTTTTAAGAATGTAAAACTAATGTTTTGGGGTGATGCAGTGAAATGTGCAGCCTATTTGAGAAACAGAAATCCCTCAAATGCTCTTGATAACAAGACTCCACATGAAATGTGGTTTGACCATCTCCCTATAGTCAGGCATCTCAGAGTTTTTGGATCCACCTATTATGCCTTGATTCCAAAGGAGCAAAGAAACAAGCTTGGTGCTTGAAGCAAAAAATGCATTTTCCTGGGGTGTGAAGAAAACTCCAAGGCATACCATCTGTATGATGAGGTAAACAAGAAGTTTGTTATTTCCTTAGATGTCATTTTTCTTGAGACTAATAAAAATGACCAGTCCATTGAGAGACAGCTTGATCGTTTGGAAAAATATCCTCATCCAAATAAATATTCTGAAAATGAATATGAAATTCCAAACCTTGAAGGGGGCATTCCTATTCTAGATCAACCTTTGGAATTTCCATATGAAGCACCAACTCCCCCGCATGAAGAAGTTCTTGCTACTTCACCTAAACAAGAGATTCAACTGGATGATGTGATTGAGAGAATTGGAAGACTCAACCTTGAAGGAAATGAAGCACCACCAGCTGATCAACCAGGACCATCACGGAAGATTCCTAAATGGGCCACAAAGACACTTGAAAGTGTCCATCCAGGTGAAGTTGGAAAGACGGGAACGAGAAGTTCAAAAAAACATGAAGATGGAGAAGTAGATAATTTAGGTGATGACATGGATGTATCATTTGATTATGAATTTAATTTATTTGCTAACTTTGAACCAACTTCCTTTGAAGAATCTTCTACTCAATTTGAGTGGAAAGAAGCTATGCAGAATGAGTATGATGCACTCATGAAGAATGGAACTTGGAAGCTGGTTGACCCTCCAGTTGGAACCAAACCAATTGGCTACAAGTGGGTGTACAAGAACAAATACAGATTAGATGGCTCACTTGACAAGCACAAAGAGAGGCTTGTAGCAAAAGGCTATGCACAGAAGGAAGGAATTGACTATGAAGAAACATTTTCTCCTACAGCAAAATGGGATACCATCCATACCTTACTCTCTTTAGCTACTCAAAATAGGTGGAAAGTTCATCAAATGGATGTGAAGACTGCTTTCTTGAATGGAGACTTGAAAAAGGATGTCTTCATGTCTCAACCAGAAGGTTTTGTTGTGAAAGGAAAAGAACAAAAGGTATGCAAGCTTGTCAAATCCTTGTATGGCCTAAAACAAGCGCCTCACGCATGGTATGAAAAATTAACCTAGCATATTTTGAAGTTAAATTTCAAACATTTTGATCTTGATGATGCAACACTGTTTATAAAGAAAGTTGGAAGATCTGTTGTGTATCTTGTGGTGTACGTAGATGATCTTTTGATGATAGGGAACAATGAGAGCTATATAGCATCCATAAAGAAAGATTTGAAAAAGATCTTTGAAATGACAGATATGGGACATCTCCACTATTACTTAGGAATTGAAGTCACTCAACATCCTAAGTACATATTCCTATCTCATAAAAAATATGTTGGAGAACTACTAGACAAATTTTGCATGACAGAATGCAACCCTATCTCTACTCCAATGGAACAGAAAATGAAGGTCAAATCAAGCAAAGGAAAAGAATTTGAGGATGCGACCAAGTATCGACAACTTGTAGGAAGACTTATCTACCTTACAAAAACTATACCAGATATTTCTTATGTTGTTGGCATAATTTCAAGGTTCATGCATAAACCTTGTGAAGGACACTGGTCAGTGTTACCACCTAAGTTGTACTTAGTGGTTTTTATCAAGTGAGCTCGGTGAAGCGGACAGGGTTAACTTGTTCGGACTTCAAAAATACCTTTGGAAGTACTTCTGGGAAGTGCTTGTTGTATCATATCACATGTTCATACCCCATGGGGGAATTGTAATAAATGTTCTAGCATGATAGTGTCTGTAAAAGACTCGGTCTCTTAGACTTTATTTGTCAATCTGATCATCCCATGGTGTTTTTTACCTTGGTTATTATTGGTTGTTGAACAAACAACTGATAATTTCTAAGTTTTTCACTCCATACCTCCAAAGTTGGGGTGGTCGGCTTGGCATTTAGGCATATTGAGGTTATTAGAGTCTATGCGTCAATGTATAAACATGCTAGATATCATTTTTGAGTCATATGAACATGTCTAAATCCCCCTAGGTGTTTTTCAATTTTTCAGTTTTTTCAGTGTTTTTTTATTAAAATTTAATTTTTCTAAAACTTAGGCTATTTTTTAATAGTTTAATTGGAAAAATTGATTTTGTAATAAAAGTGGGCCAAATAATCATTTTTAGTCATGTAGGTGCTCATTTTCAAGCTAAGAGCACCATGTAAACCCATGGACCCACTGTTTCCTAGTTTTGAGTGATTTTCCATCACTCAGGTAAAAAAGCCCCAAAAATCAATTATTGATTAATTTAATTAATAAATTGATGAATAATGGAGCAAATCCAAAATCAATAAATCAGTGGATTCTCAGCCGATTTGATTGAAATCAGTCAGATCTGAAGCAGATTGACTGGATCTGACAAATCCTTGACTGAAGGAGGTGATCAAATTAGATTCAGAGTTGATCTTGAGCATTCTTTATGGGGAATTTCGCCCTCCCTCTCTCCTCAACATGTTTTGGCTCATCTGGATGAGTTTTGGGCCAATGTGTCAGTGTATGGGTTGATGTGTCAGCCAGATTAGGCCCCCGGTTGACAAGTAGGCTCAGTTCAGCCTCAGTTCTGCATTGATGAACTCTCCATCAGTTGATTTCACTTGATTCCATGAGGAATTGTACCCCCCTGGGCTGGATGGCCTGCAAATTGTATATATCCTGCTTGAGGCTCCCTCTTCCAGGCTAGTGAGAGCTGGACTGAAGGGCTTGCCATTGTAATATTGTTGTAATCTTTCAATTGTTGAAATAAAGAAGCTTTGGAGGCTAAATGGTGTAATGCTCTCATATGTGTGGATTAAGCATTGTCTTACGACTATTGATGTTGCCATATTTTCTCTCAATTTCTGCATCTGAACCCTGTATGGATTGAACGATTCAGTTGAATCAATAGGAGTATAGTTGGGAAAGTAAGGTTACTTGTTTTTCTTATATATCATAGAATATATGCTAGAAGATCTTGATTATACATGTTTAATAAGTTTATTTGCATGTAATCCTTGTTTCTTTTTCATATATATATATATCCAGATCTCATGAGGTTTCATGCAGGATTGTGTGTTTAGCTTTCAGGTAGCAAGGATTGGACAAGCTGTGGATCTAAGGATTGGATGAGCTGTGGATCTATTTTGACTCCACTACACATCCAAATTTTTGTGAATACATTTCCCCGCTGCATTCCACTAACAAGTTTCCTCTGCAGATCTGCTTCAACAACAAGCACCTTTCTTCCCCTTTCTCTCCTTTAAAATCTAAAATTTTCCTCAAATTGGTTACTTAAAAGGTTTCTTATTACTCTGATCTATCTCACTAAGAAAAATACACATAGATCTAATCAGTAAGATCCCTCCCAAATTCTATATCTTAGTTTTGTTTTGCACCTAAAGTTCAATTTCAAGAGATCTAGCTAAAAGTACCTTATTTTCGCAAGCAATTTAGTGAAAATTCATAGCTTGCTTTTAAGGTAGTTTCATTTGATGTTCGATAAGTTTAATATTATGAAATATCAGTGCAATTTAATTGGCTGCACAAACAGTAAGCCAAGATCCCAAGGAAATCTTGCTTTCCTTGGTTCCTTTTTTGTCGTTTTAGCTAGTTTAACCGCATTATTTTTGAGATAAAGTAGGCCGATCCAAAGGTAATCTTAAAGTGCCTTTGGGAATATTTTATTCTAACTTGCTTTATTTCCTTTATCAGGTCTGACAAAAATAAAGGGAAGCTTCTGTCCGAAGTGGTCTCAGGAGCGTTCAAATCCCCTCAGGGGTCTCCCTTTTCGCCAAAAAAATCTTAATTGTTTTGCAAAATTGTAAAAACTTGGTTTCACCCTGTATAAGGACCAAGAAAGTTATGATTTATAAGTTCTTTGATATTGTAACCGCTGTAATAAAATCATTTTTGGAATAGGCTTTTTCGAGCCCATTCCCCATCCCCCCCTGGGGGGATTCACGTCGGTGCCCTTTTCGTCGTTTTCTGCTTATTTCATTTTTACTAGAATTGATCTGATTTGTACGGTAGTATAATTGATCTTGTTATTAATTCCATACTCCATATCTCACATTTCAAAGTAATCGTAATACTTACCCCACGATTTCTCGATTGACCCGAAAGGGGAAAGAGATTCCTGGTAGGATTAATTAAGAAATCTGAATTGTGTATCTTTTTGCTTTCTTCTACATTTTGTTTATAAGCAACTATAAAATTTACCCCTCCTTGATTCCCCAATTGAGATCCACTTGGATCGAAAGAGGTTCTTGGAGGCTTTTCTTTTAAACAAGAACATCCAGTTTAAAACTTAATAAAATCAACAAGACTCCAGTGTGTATGCTCTGCACTTGGCTGTGGTTCATCTGATCAGTCAAGCTATATCAAAAGAACTTGGGTGACTAGCATAATTAGGACTCACCCTCCCCAATTGACAAACCATCAGGTGAAATTCCAACACCTCGATCAAATCTCTACGGTGGCAAAATACCCAAAGGAAGCGGGAACCTCTGAAAAGTGACCTCGGGGCGCCGATCTTTGTCACACCCTAACGGGTGCATTATGAACAATAGACCCAGAGACTCCATTTCAGCCCACATATTCCTTGCGGGTAGCCATGAAGTTTTAGTTTTGGACATACTCCAAGTACTCTCGGGTATATCTAGAGTCCCCCCTTAGCCTAATTTAACCAATTCATACTTCAATTTTAACTTAAAACATACCAAGATGCAATCGCAAAACATTCATTCCAAGCACATGCAAGCACATTGATCTCTTTGATTTGACTCCATTTTAAGGCACTGGTCATTTTTGCTTCATATATATATATATTGTTTATCAGCTTTTTGCTTTCGTGTGTTTATTTTCCTATTTTGTCATCTTTAATTGTCTATAGTTAAAATATTTGAACTCCTAAGTAACTGATTCAGTTTAACATCACCACACTAAGAAATCATCCTTAGTAACTTAATAGGGTCTACCCCCCTTGGCTTCGTTAGGAGTTGAGCCTAAACGGAGGAGTCAAGAACAAGGTGACAGCCTTGACTCGAGACTTTCCCCCAAGGACACACCGAGTGGCTTGAAGATTTCTGCCACGTGACCCCGGGGGGTGAAAGGCGGCAACAGTCAGCTGCAAAAAGAGTTCTAAGATACTTGAAGGGGACTCAAGACGTTGGACTCAAGTACTCTAAGGTGGATGACTTCAAACTTATTGGGTACTCAGACTCAGATTTTGATGGTGATAAGGAGACAAGAGTATCAACTTCTAGATACACTATGAGTCTTGGATCAGCAGCTGTCTCATGGAGATCACGCAAATAGTTAGTTCCAGAAGATTCAACAGCAGAAGCAGAATATGTGGCTGCAGCTGAAGCAATGAAAGAAATAGTATGGCTCAGGAAGATACTTGAAGATTTGCAAGAAAAACAAGAGAACTTCACTCCATTATTGATCGACAATACTTCTGCAATCAAGCTGGCTAAGAATCCTAGATTCCATGATCAAACCAAACACATCAACACAAAGTATCATTTGATTCGACATCATGTAGAGGCCAAGATAGTCCATCTTCGACATTGTTCCACAAATGATCAAGTTGCAGACATCTTCACCAAAGCGCTTGGACGAGAAAAGTTTGAAAGATTCAGAAACATGCTCGGACTTACTAACACCCCTTCGGATTAAGGGGGGGATTGTTGGAATATAATCTGTCGGGATTATACTTTATTGTAAATATTAGGAATATGAAGAGACTCTCGGATGTGTGATCCCAAGAGTCATCGTAGATGTATAAATAAATGCATTCTATGGAGAAATAATAAGAATTCAGGAGTTATTCCAACTGACACTTTAGAACTTGTTTGGTTGATCTTGGTCCATATTTATGCCTTATTGGCTTTATTAATTAAAGATCACCCAAACATTGTACAAATGACCCAAATTTTGATTAATTTATCCTATGTTGATATTATGGAGCCTAATTCATGATTTAATGGGCCTCCTTAGTCTTTGGGTGGGTGCCACTTGTTGATTGAGCCCCTTTGGTGGTTTTGTAACTCATTGTGTAAATCTTTGTTTAACTCTTGTGTAAATCCTTTTGTAACCCCCCTTTTCTATTTTGGGAAGATGCATTGGCTTGTGTGACACCTCACCTCACTAATTTTGAGTTAGGTGGAGTGGCTTGGAGTCATTCTCCTTGAAATTTTGAATTGCTTGGGTTGGATTAAGATTTAACCTCTTGTGTTTGATTTACCCCTTAATTGGATTGACTCAAGTTGGCTTACCATGGTTTTATTTTGACCCATTGAGTTAGAATTACTTTATTTGTTCTATAAAAACATGTTTGATATCCTTGATTGGGAGGTTGTTTTTCATGGTTCTTTTGGATGGTTGTTGATTATAGTTGTTCATACTTTTGATATTCCTTGGTTTCCACTACTTGGATTTGTCCTTAACCTACACATAAATCCTGATGGTGAATGGTGATATCTTGATGGCCTATGGGGTCCGGATTACCATTGCACCCGGTAGTGGGGTGGAAGAGGAAGTATGTGGTGAGGAATAGAGTTTTGGATTCTCAAGCTGATACTTGAGTTATTCTTCATTGCACCTCTATTGTGGATATGTGGCCTCATATCGAGGGTGTCCTGTCAAAGTGAGATCTGACTTGGTAGTGCCAAAGGCTAGGTGGAATGTGGTCCGGATGATGCCAGTTGCGCATTGATAAGATAAGTGATTTATCTCATTTTTATTTAATTTACTTGGATATGATATGATTTATTTATGGATGCACATGAAATTTTTTATGAAACATATGAATTATTTGTGGAAGAATTTTCTCATAGAATTCAATCTATTTATGCAAGTAAATTTTATGAAGGAATTGGAAACTAGTTTTTGGGATTTTGTGCACAAATTGTTTGAGAAAATAATTATTTAGTAACTCTACTATAGAACTGATATTTCTTCCCATTTTCATTATATATTGTATATTTTGATGGTTCGATATCCTCGAAATGGTTTAAGACACTTCTCTTTGATGATTCTACCTTTTATTCGAAAACTAGTTCTTAGATCGGACTTTTTGGCATAGTTTGGAGAATTATCACATGAAGTGTTTGCAAAAATTCCTGAGTGTTAATTTCATGTTTATATCTGATAAATAATATTGAATTTTTTGTGAGAATGTGAGGATAAATCTTCTTGGTATTGTTGGGGAAATGTCTACCAAAATTCTAGATCAATTTCCAATTTCTAGCTCCTTCAATGAAATTGTTTTGAGTAGATTTGTGACTTTGCATTTGAAGTGTTTGAAAAAATGTTAAAATGAGATATACATATGTTATGACTGATAAAACATGTTATATAGAGTTGGAATTTCATTTGAATTATTCTATGATCTGTGGATTTAAATATTCTAGTGATTCTTATAATTACTAGTCAATTCGGATGAGTAGAATTAACTTATTTTTTGGATTGTTTAATAGAATGTATATGGGTGGAAAAATACAGCCATATAACTGTAATCTATCCATGATATGATTTCCATGAGATACAATAGTCATATATCTCTCTTTATTTGGCATTTGGAAAGCTCAATTGAAAACTATGTACATTACAGTGAAATTGGCAAATAATTTTTGGATTCGAATATCTGCTTTTGGTAAAAGATGAATGTACAGCCATATGTTCTATTATTGGTGCTTTACTTGTGTTGTAGAATGTTATTTTCCAGATATGTGCCTTCACTTTTGTGTGCCTTGAAACTCAGTACGATTTACATGTTATTAGGTGTTCATTAGCCATTGCAGTTGATAAACCGTGGTTAAGTGACAAACAAATGTAATTATAATAAGTATTGTCAATTATGTGCTAATTGTCGTTAAGTATCGTAATTGGAACTCTAATTACTAATTAATCATGATTAAGAGTAAATGGCATTTAGATGTGGAATTTATGTCTAAAGTGGATTGGAATTGATATGCGATGTTGTTAGAAGGTGTTAGTAATCCTTTCCAGCCCTTGGATGTGACATTTGAATAATTATTGAATTTATTTTAATTTATTTGGAATTAAAAGGACTTTGTCATGAAACGAATATTCAAAAATAAATTTTAATATTTGTTTAAATAATACATTGTGATAAAATTATCTAATTCGAGTTAGAGAGCTAATAATATGTCCCTCAGTCCCATTGATATCCCCAGGGAACATTACACACTAGTCAACAAATTCAGGGCAATTGGAGGTCTGGTCAACAGAGAAAAAACAAAAGAAATACTTGAAAAGACTATGGGTGTCACTACCCTGGTCTTTAAGAATTTTCAATTCACTTTTAGTTGTCTAAATTGTTTCATTCAGTAAAATGGTATCCAAAACTTAAGCATTCGTATCTTCGAATCTTTCCTCACTGTTCAAATGGGAACACGGGGGATTCATTTGTTGATCAATATCCTATCACTTTAGTTCATATTGTGGGTTTTAAAACTATTAAAACTTGAACCAATATATTACAGGTATTGGGGGGGTGAGGGGTTTAGGGTGGGGGTGGGTAGGGTGGTTTATAAGGATTGAGGTATAAAAAGGGGTGGGGAGGAGGTTTTAAGTATTGGGAGGGGTTTTCAACAAAAATATTTTGGGTCAATATCTCTGGAAATTAAGGGTATTCTTTAATATCCCACGATTGCATGTGCTATGTGAGATGTTCACTAAGTGAAGTCCCCATGAATGGGAAACCCCTAATTCTTCATTATCTTCCACTTCTACCACTTCTATCTCATCCATTTTATCAATTTTTAGAAGTACTAGGAAGGTTTCAGGATGCCTAACTTGTCAATTAGCACAGTGTTCAGAATCTTCCATGCTGGCACTTTGCACACAATCTGGGTTACCATCAATTCCAATGCTCATAAAAAACAAACCTTTTGACCTCCACGTAAGTGTTTCTATAATCTTTTATGTTTCATAACCATTGTGTACCTACCGTAATCTACACCACAAATTTTTTCTTCTTTAAAATCTGAGTCGTTCATGTGAAATATCTCAATACCGAGACCCAACATTATCACCCTACACAACTTGCTTTGGTAGAATCAACATCAACCATCGATCTGCAACCCACCTTCATCAAAACCGTCAAACTATGAGAGCTTTAATATTCTGCTAATCAGTTTAAGCCTGATCAGTCGAGCAAATTCAATTCGCAAAACGCACCTTATCTGTCAATCACAACCTGATCACAATCACAACCGTTGATCAATGTGGCCCCTACTGTCACATCCCCGTCCCTCAACCGGCGAAGAGGACGCGATGAACCCATCAACACAACCGGGAAAATTGCCCCATGAACATTGACAGAAATCAAATGCTGAAAACAAAATCCTAAACAACAGGCATAATTCATCATACAAGGATGCACAGTCCTTCAAACAATCAACGGAAGCAAACATAGACATTTCCAGCATTAATCATCAATATAAATTACAGAGATGTAGTAAACAGCAGCACTTATCTTTTGATGAAGACTTCACCCGCAACCAGCTACGTCGCTGCAATGTTCCTCCCAACCATAGGCCAGCCTGCTCATCAATCTCTCAGCAACGCTGCCACCCCCGAGCTGGGCATGATTCCTCCGGTATAAGGGTCAATTAAAGGCTTATACATAGCCATGGGGACATAAACGACAAACCAATCACAGCTGGGTTTCACAGGCTGTCAACAAACAAGCCAAGCCAGCACAGTCCAATGGACAACCGCTGCATGCCAGCAGCCATATCAACCCTTCACAGCTCTGTGAAGAAGGCAAAACAACCCGGGACAGCCCCAAACAATGGATGACCATAGCTTAAACAGGGAAAACAAATTCCTGAGTCATTCTTGGCCCTATCATGGCCAAAATGACTCTCACTCGAATTTACAATGGCCCCCAAACGTAACAGCAAATACATTCACAACATGGGGAAGACTACAGCCCCGAAATCTACCAGTGAGCATAACCTACAGCAGGGAAAACAACCCAATTAATCTGTGAGACAGCAAAAACGTGAATGGCCCTTCACAGTCAGTCGTGGATGCAAGAGCACGGCTCTCAGCTCACTATGTGCGCCCCAAACAGAAGAATGCTTGTGCGTGGGTAAACAATCCGACCCAGCAAGGAAAAGAACAGACAATGGAGGCCCTGCATGAGGAAAAACGAATCCATTTTTTCCCGTGGATGCACCACTAACAGGAAGGACGCGAATTTGCAGTTCGTGGGTTCTCAGCAACTCGTGAGGGAGAGGAAGAAAACCTGCGTGAGACCAAAAACGCCCCAAAACCTGTGCGTGAGGAGAAAACAAAACCAAAATCGTGGTGAGAGTGAACTGACCAGGGGAGAGTGCGTGAGGGAGAAGAATGGGCAGACGTGGGTGGAGTGAGCAAGTGGGTAAGGCTGACAACCTGCCACAACCACCACCACTTCAGCAATAAATGCCCTCAGCCATAACTCCTCAACCACCAGCTGAGCAT
>LPNX010718210.1:146047-181466 GCA_001517045.1 Pseudotsuga menziesii
CTACCACTTTCTGTGGATTTCAATTTGGAATTTCTCCACGCTAGTTCATTCTATGGAATTGTTTCAGACCGTAGATCTATCTCTGCCCATATCTCATCCGTCTGATCTTTCCACCAGTTAACCCATTCTACAAATCCAAAAACTTCCTTCGTCTGAGCATGTCCAATTTTTGAAATGCTCCATCATCCTTGATCTTACTTTCTGTCAATCTCAGCCTTTCAAAACTACACCCTTTTAATAGATTCCGCAAATCGAATGCCTTAGCTTACTCCTTACATCTCCAATCTTCATAATTTCTCTTCACCATTGATCTAATCCCTTTCTTCATCCAACGCTTCATAATGAAAGAGCATGCTAACCCATTAAACCAAAGCGCGCTTCCACCAAAAGTTTCCAATATGACTATTTCCAAACCCTTCAATTAAGCAATTCATCATTTCCAATATTATGCTAACAGCTGGCTCCACTAGGGATGTTATCCTCCCTGCGAAGTAGCAAATAACCTCGTAGACCAATTTCCAAATCCATTGTCAATCTAACTCCTTTTTTTATTTTCTCTTTCTGAAAGAAATATAAACGTAAAATATGGCTACCTCTTCCGATCTTAAAGCCTTCTCTGTGGGCTTCAAATATTCTATTTCGCCATCTATACTGACTAAAAGTAAAGAAATATTTACACAATAATATGTGAAATTTCCTTCCCCTTACTCCAAATAATGTTTCAGAAATATCCCATTAACTGGACCTCCTTCATACTGAGATCCATCCTGATATTGTAGAATAAAAGCATTGTTACCCCTGTGTGCTACAATAATGTATGAACCTACCCACAAATGATCAAATTTACCATGTTTGCCTTTGTCTTCATGTGGAGCATCCCATTTTAACACCAAATCATCAATCTAGAAAGTGTCCTCTTTTACCTATCTGTCAAAGTCATTCTTCATTTTCTCCTGATGAATCTGGACCTTATCATACGCTTTATCCCTTAGTTCACTTAGCTCAATAATTTGTTTTATTCTCCTTTGCATATGATTAGGTTCATCCTGCTGCTCTTGCAACAACTTCATGACTGGTACTCCTAGAGATGCTAGAAAACCCACTTTAGCTCCATACACCAATTGAAATGGTGGCATTCCAATAACTCTCTCTGTGCTGATTCTGTCAGCCCACAAATCATATTTCATATTTGTATGCCATGCTCTTTTATTATCTTCCAACAACTTCTTAATTATCCTCACAAAGCTTTTGTTAGAGGATTCTACTATTCCATTACCTTGTGGATAATATGCAGTAGAATGATTCAAACTTATATGATATTTATGAAAGAAATTTATATTCTTCCTGAACTTAAAATTAGCTGTATTATCTATTGCAATCCTCTTAGGACAGCCAAACATTGCCAAAATATTATTCTCCAAGAAAATCCATTATCACTACAGCTGTAACTCTTTTATTAGGTATTGCTTCAATCCACTTTGTGAAATAATCAATTGTTGTTAAGCTCTAGTTATGATATTCTGAGGAGATTGGATTTATTTCACTAATGAAATCCAACCCCCATTGTTGAAAAGGTCCTTCTACTGATATGCGATTAAGAGGGAGTGGTAACACTTTACTCTTTCCATCAAAAATCTAGCACACGTGACATTTGGTGGTTTCTTTATACACATATGAAAACAATCAAGGCCAATAGAATCCTTCTCTCAAAATTTTATTCACAGTTACCTTCCATGAATTATGTCCCCCACCTTCATGGAAATCTTTTTTTATTTGCTCAGATTCATTCTCTAGAAGACAATTGAACAACACTCCACCGAGATCCTTCCAATAAAGATATTGATTTAAAATACAAAATTTTGCAGCCTTTTTCTTCACAGACCTTGCTCTAGTTTTACTTAACTCTGCAGGAGGTTGTAAATTTTGCAACACATAAACAATATCAACATACCATGGAGAAATAGAAAAAATAGGCATCACCTATACTTCTGTTTCCAACTGATTTGATTGTGTTGACAGAAAATTATTAAGCTACAGAGAATCACAATTAGAGTCTGTCATCATCTTAGCCAATCCCTGTCCCTTAATCAACTTTGTGGGTCTAATTTCAATGCCATATTCCAAAAGCATTGCAATCCATTTTTCTCTTCTCCCCTCTAGATCTGGTTGTGTAAGTATGCTCTTTACCACACTGTTGGGAACATATGCAAATACATGTGAATGGAGAATGTAAATTCTGAAATATTTTAGGGCCTTAATCAATATGCTTGTTTTTCCATGATATCATATTTTAACTCTCCATCTCTTAACATCTTACTAAAAAATGCTATAGGATGTTCTTCACCTTGATCATTCTTTTGTAACAAAACAGCTGCAACAGTATGCTCTGAAGCATAGAAAATATTTGTTAAAACCTGGACTTACCAGCACAACAGCTTTTGAAATAGCTTGATTTATATTATTGAAATATTTCTTACCCTCCACTGTCCACTTTATTTCATGATCGTTTTTCATTATATTAGTAATGTTCATCAAGATTTCAGCAAATCTAGGAATGAATCTTCTCAAGAAATTTACCTGCCCAATGTATGACTATACTTATTTCTTACTTATTGGTTCCTCCACATTCAAAATTGCTCTCACCCTGTCTGGATCAATCCTTATACCTTCTTTGGAAATAATATGGCCTAAAAGTTTTCCTTCTTCCATAGCAAAATTTGACTTCCTTGGATTTAATGAAATGCCATATTTTCTACATTTAAGGAATACATTTTCCAAATGTTTGATATGAGCCCTGTCAAACCCGGAATATACAGTAATACCATCCATGTAAATTACTACAAACCTGTCTCTTTCATCAAGAAAATCAATGTCCATAGCATGTTGGAAAGTGGCTCCTACATTCATTAATCCAAAAGGCATATTTGCATACATGAATGTACTCCATGGTGTAGTGAAAGTAGTCTTACCCTGATATTCAGGCAGCACCTTTATTTGATTATAACTTGAAAACCCATCCATGGTAGAAATTCTCTCTAAACCTACAACTTTCTACAAATCTATTCCATCTTTGGTAAAGCATAATTATCTGTCAGAGAGACTTTATTCAAATTTATGAAGTCCACACACAGTCTATTTCGCCATTATTCTTTCTCACATGCACCAAATTAGCAACACATTTTGAGAATCTCAGGGTGACAATTATCTTGGCATCAAATAATTTTTTGATCTCCTTTTCAATGATAAGCAATAGCATTGGATTAATCCTTCTGAGTTTCTTCCTAAATTGTTTTTCTCCAGGATTAATTGGAATAGTATGATGTATAATGGAGGTGTCATATTCTTTGAGGTCATCGTAACTCCATGCAAATACATCAGTATATTTTTTTCATCAGGTTCACATCCTCATCTTTTTCTTTATCAAGCAATTTCTTGGACAACTTTACAATTATGGAATTCTCCTCGGTACCAATATTTTTATCTTCAACGGAGTTTTTAGCAAGTTTGACTTTAGGATCTCTGACAACATCATTTTGGTCAAAAAGCTTCTCTAAGGTGATTAAACCTATGGGAATATGATTGCTCTTCAATTGGACTATATATTTTCCTCCTAGTGAGCCTTTCAACTTCTCTGTTTTAGCAATTCCTTCTTCATCTTCATCAACATCTTGAAAATTTTTAGAATCAATAGTTTCATTTTCTATTTGTGTATTTACAAATTCCCTAGACAATTCCAGAAATCTTTTGATTTGGATATCATCTTAAAAAACTTTCCAGTACTTCGTATTGTCTGGTATGGACGGTCTATTCACAATGTCGACCTTGTACTTTAGTTTACCTGCAGTAGGAGTCTTGAATTTTCCAGCAACAATTGCCAAAGAATCTGCCACTGTATTATTATATCTAGGAACCACTTTGACACTGTGTTCTATGAAATAATTCCCAAACATAACCCACACTTCATTCATGTAAGTTCTCATTCTAGGATGCTTAGTTTGATAATTATCATTAACTTGATTCACCATTATCATTCACTTGATTCACCACAAGTTCTGAATCTCCAAAAACTTAGACTCGTTTAGCTCCCAAATCCTTTATGCATGTAAACCCAACAACAAGGCTTCATATTTTTCTACATTATTAGTACATTCAAAGTTCAACTTGTAAGAAAAAGATTTAAAATCTCTAATAGGGGAAATTATGTATACACCTGCACCAACACCCACTTTAGCCACTGACCCATCAAAATACATAGTCCACACCCCTTCTTCCTTTTGCTTTCTTTCCAATGTTTCATGTTCATTTATCACCTTTTTATCTTTTTTTCATTTATTTGGAACAACAACTTTTGATTCACAAGGAGAAACATCATTGAAGAAAATAGATGACCCTTAGTTTGTATCAACAGCATGAATATGATGAACTCTTGGCTAATTTGGATTGTTAACAACATATGGTGATATTTTTTCATTGTATAGTATCTTGTTTTCATTAAGAACATGAATTTGAGCATAAGACATATTCATTTGCAAACTTCCTTTTAACTTTGAAGTCCAAGATCTTGACAACAAAACACCAAATTTGGGAGGGATATCAACCACAACAACATCCAAGACCACAATTTTAGATGGTAATTTATTCAAGGAGACTACCATGTTTTTTATCAAACCCATACATTTCACCCTTTTGGAATCAAAAGAATACAAATCTTTATAAAGCCTTGTAATCTCTAACCCCAAACTTTCTACCACCCCTTTAGGCATCAAATTAGGTGAAGCACATGAATCTAACATAGCATTATGAAACACCATGCCATGCACATTTAAGCTCATATAAAAGGTGGTACTTCGCCATTATCCACATTATCAATATTAGACCCCAAAACAATGGTAGGATTCTCATCTGTTTCTTCCAAGATATTTGGTTGAGCCTCTCCCTGATTTCTGACCATTTTTTTTATTGTGTACCTATACTCCTGATTTTTTAGCAGTTCATTAAAAGGAATTGCAATCTTCAATTTTTCAAGTTCACTTTGTAGATTAAAAATGGAAGAAATTTTATCTACCTCCATGGGTGTTTTTTGTTTTAATTATTTTACTTTCTCAGTTCTATTTTCAATCTCTTTTTGTACAACAAGTTCCATTTGTTTTTCGTTTGTTTTTTCCATATCTATATGACTACTGGAAGGTTGATCTTTTTCACATCATCTATAACATGCATATACCCCTTTTGATATTGTTCCAACTCCTCCTCAAAATATCTATTATCATCCTCTTGTGCAAACATACTGTATTCCTCCTCAATCAAATAGATTTCAGAATCTAAATCACCAAAATGATGAATATGGTCTTCAATAGACTCTACACCATCTTCATCTACAACATAATTTTCAAGGAAAGGTGGTGTTATTTGTTGATTTTCTTGGTTCCTTGGATTTCGCATATCTCTTTGCCTATTCTGTGGAAGGGGAGGAGGAATAGGCCTTCTAAAGTTAGGGTTTCTGATCTAGGATTCATTATGTTCTTGATTCACTGGCCTAATATCCATAGTCAGCCTATCCATCAACTTTTCCATTGTTTTCAGTGTCATTTTGTTAAGATATTTAGACACTTAAGAGTTAGTTAAGATCAACTTGTGTAATATATCCGTTAGGTAAAAGTGTGTTTCTTTAGTATGCATTTGTAAATATTCTAATCCGACGGTCATGATATGTTCTAGACATAGAGTGATCCGATGGTTCAACTTCTCTTAGATCATACCTACCAATGATCCATGGCTTAACACTCGATTAGTCTATGATCTCTATTTAAAGAGCATAGAGGGTCCTTGGCTAGTTGATCGATTATGAGAATCTCATGTGACTTTCTTTCTTTTGCATAATAAATTGCTCAAAGTAGCTATTTGGTTGGGCCCATGGACTGTTTCCCTCTCGAGGGTTTTAACCACGTGACAAACATTGATGTTTTGATCTGTGGTCTATTTGTGTGAAGCAGTTGCCCAAGGTGTTCGGTCTTTTGGGAGTACCCTGTGTACCCAAACATGGTATCAGAGCTTTTATGAAGAGCCGCTTTCGATTTTGATCTAGATCTGGGATCGATGTTGCTAAAACTTTGAAAGGGTTTCTAGTTCTAGATTTTCTATGCATTTTTGTCTTGTAGGAGCTATTCCATTGCGTCCGGAGCACCATTTACACTGGGAAATAGTTTTCATTTCATCAAAAACTGTTTTTGTTTCTTTCAGAAACACCCATTTCGACAAATCTGAAGGTATAATGTTACAGTGATGGATTTGTTTTTTTTTTTAAATCTCTCATATCTTATCAATTTTATTATTAGATATTTTTTGCTTTGGTCTCAGACTGTTGCCTTTCCTAACTGTGTATGCTCTTTGTCGTGCACCTTGAGCGATCGCAGCTAATCAAAAATAGTAAGGAAAAGTTTTTTTCTTGTCTTCTTGGCTACGTATGCTCTTTGTCATGCACCTTGTGCGATCACGGCAAATCAGAATCAGTGAGAAAACTTGAAAACGTACACTTTTTAGGTAAGCTAACCAAGATCTAACCCCATTGTGTGGAAAAAAAATTTTGTTTTTGTTTTTCGTTTTTGTCTTGTGATTTGCAGGAAAAAAAAGGCAATCACGGAGAACGAGAGAGAAGAGTTAAAAAAAAAAAACCTCATTCCTCTTTCCATTCTTTTACGTACCTTTTAAACTTAGCTCACTTGGTCCAAAGTTGCTTTATTCCTTAATACGTCTTGACTTCAAGTCTTATTAAGCTACTTTTTAGTGCATGCAATTTCTATTTTCAAGTTACTTTATTGTAAAAGTGCATCTCACATAAATAAAATAAAATAAAAAGTGAGTCACTTAAGTCTTTTAATTTATTGCCCCACTATTTAAAAGTAACATTATTGTAAAAGTGAATCTCACTTATTCTACAAAAGTGATTCACTTCAAAACAACTTTATTGTAAAGTGATTGTCAAAGGTTGATCTTAGGAAGAGGGGGGTTCCTTTTTTTGTCAAGTTAATATCTGCCACGTCACTATTGGGGACATCTTCAACATTTTTTTTGGTCAAGCATAACTTCATCATCCAGAATCAGTTTTTAGTGCCGTTTTTTTTTAAACCGCATATTTTTTCAAGGTATTTGCAACTAGATAGTTAGTTTTTGTTTTTTCAGCCATTATTTTATAGTATGGCCTCCCATTGTGATATTATACTTACAACTTCTAACTATTTCTCATAGAAATCTCGTATGGAGGATGTTCTACGAAGTAGGGGAATTTTCAGGATAACCTCAGGGAAAGAAACAGAACCTGCTAATGATGATAAGAAAATTAAATGGGAAAATAGATGTGATGAAGCTCATGGATTGATTGGGATGTCAATCTCTATTGATTTGCGATTCCACATATCTAGAATTGATGAACCTGATAAAGATTGGAAAAAGTTGGAATCTGTGTTTGGTAAATACAATGAAATTCGGGGTCATCAACTTGAGAATGAGTTTCTTTCCTTGAATCCAAATGATTTTTCATGCATTCAAGACTATTTATCTAAGTATAAAACTCTTAAACTCTTATGTGCAGAATGCAACATTAAGAAAGAAGATAAACAATGTATTTATCATATTCTTTCCAAACGTGGACCTGCATATTCTATTTTTGTATCTACATTATGCTGCATGAAAGAATCCTTGACTACAGCTAGCTATTAAAAGCCTAGTCTTGAATCCTTTTGTGATTCCTTAATTAGAGAGCAAGATAAGCTCATTCATCTTCGAATAATTAACAATGCAGATACATTTGGGAAAGCCTTATTGCCCCAACAAAAAGAAAAGTCCAAGCCTCCTAAGAAACAAAATTCTTGCAATAATAAGCCAAACAACAAGGGTCCCAAACCCTCTCAATCAGCTCCTTCCTTAAAACATGACAAAGGATCAAAGCCAAAAGGAAATAAGACTGAGCATGATTACAATTTTTGTGGGAAAGATAATCATGATGAATCTAAGTGTTTCAAGAAGATGGCAGCCTTGGAAGCAGCAATGAAGAAGCACCACATCAGCCTAGATTCCTCTTCAGAATATAACTCTCATGGACATGCACTTTGTGCTTCTAGTTACTCTTATACTGCATCTTCTTCTTCTACTTCAAATGAATGGCTCATTGATTTTGGAGCATCTCATCATATGGCTAAGGATCAAGCCATCTTTTCTACTATGCATGAATGTAACACAAAATAAATATTTGTTGGTGATGATAGATCTCTAAGTGTTGTAGGATATAGAACAGTTCCTGTAGAAAATGGTCATTTTAGTGATGTACTATGTGTTCCAAAAATTTCTTGCAATCTGTTATAAGTCTATCAAATTACTCATTCGGGTGAAGGTAAAATTGTGACGTTTACACCTCACCAAGTTGTAATCAAGGATTTTAAAAATCCTCAAAATGTCCTTGCTACTGGAACTATTGATGATATTACCAGGTTGTACAAATTTAACAACTTTGGGTCATCACCTTTTCCTTCAATTTTTGTTGCTCATAGTGATAACTTGAGCAAACTTTGGCACGAGCAATTTGGTCACTTAAATTATTGGTCATTGCAACAACTATGTAAAGACAATATGGTGACTGGTCTTCCGATGGTATCTTGCAAGGATGGTGTTTGTTCCAGTTGTGTACTTGAAAAACATCATCAGGATAGTTTTGACAAACGTGCCTCTTGGCATGCCTCAGTTCCTTTGGAGCTTTTGCATAGTGACTTGTGTGGTCCTCTTCCATCTGTATCCTTTTCTAGTTTCAAATATTTCTTAACTTTCATTGATGACTACTCCAGACGCACTTGGGTTTACTTCCTAAAACTTAAGAGTGAAGTATTTAACATGTTCTTGGCCTACAAGGCCCTTGTTGAAAAAGAATCTGAGGTCGTCAAATTATTAAGTTAAGATCTGACAATGGAGGTGAATATGTTAACAACAAATTCACTACTTTATGCACTGAACAAGGAATCCAACAACAGCACACTATTCCATATACACCACAACAAAATGGTGTAGCTGAACAGAAGAACCGCACTTTAAAAGAAATGGCTAATTGTATAATCCAATCTAAGGGACTAAGTCTTCAATATTGGGTTGAGGCCATAAATTGTGCAAATTACATAGTTAATCGCACACCCACTAAATTTTTACAAGGTATAACACCGGAAGAAGCATGGAGTAAAATTAAAACCGATGTAAGTTACTTTCGTGTGTTTGGTTGTGAAGCATGGACTCACATTCTGGATGAAAAACAGAAAGCATTTCAGCCTAAAAGTGAAAAGTGCATATTTGTTGGATATTCTGAAGATGTAAAAGGTTATAGACTTATTCATCCCCATTCATATGATATAATCATTAGAAGAGATGTTAAATTTGATGAAAATATCTTGGCCTGCGAGCCTAACTTGACGAGTGTGCCATCTTTGGCCTGCAAGCCTGATTCGGCAATTGTGCCTTCTTCTTCTTCTTCCAACTTCCTTGACAGGTTTCCAACTCCAGTTGCTATTGATGACAGTGAAGATGGAAATACACCTCCTCCTGCTCATGTTCCCCTAATTGCACTAGCACTAATACTTCCTCGATGGGTCCATTCAAGATGTGAAGAAACTGGTGATATTGTCGGTGATCCTAGAGATCAACGTCGAACACGTTCTCAGTTTCAGTGAGCCTCTTCTCTTTTTGCTCAAGTTTCTGAGAATCATGATCTAGAAACTTTTACAAAAGCTTTAGGAAATCCAGATTGGGATGCAGCTATGGATGGAGAATATCGTTCCTTAATGGCGAACAATACTTGGTATCTTGTTCCTCTTTCAAAAGGAAGAAAACTTGTCAGATGTAAATGGGTCTACAGAACTAAGTATGCATCAGATGGAAGTGTTGAAAGAATTAAGGCAAGGTTAGTTTCCAAATGCTTTTCCCAAGTTGAAGGGATTGACTACAATGAAACCTTTGCTCCTGTCGCAGAAATGAATTCCATCCGCCTTGTTCTTTCCCTTGTAGCCTTACATAACTGGGAAGTCCATCAAATGGATGTCAAGTCTGCCTTCTTACATGGTGATCTACATGAGGAAATTTACATGGAACAACCTCCTAGATATGTTCAAGATAACTCTAACCTTGTCTGTCTCCTTAAGAAATCCTTATATGGCCTTAAGCAAGCTCCTAGAGCTTGGTATGCCAAAATGGATAACTTTCTCCTTGACACTGGTTTTTCTAGATGCCATTTTGACCCCAATGTCTATACCAAGAAAGTAGGAAACCATCTCATCATACTTGTTCTTTATGTTGATGATCTTATCCTTACTGGTAGTGCCCCTAAACTTATAACCCATGTGAAATCCAGTATTAAGCAAAATTTTGAAATGTCAGACTAAGGACATTTGAAAAGCAAAGAAGGAATATTTCTTTCCCAGTATAAGTATGCTTGTGACCTTCTTCGTTTCTTCCACATGAAAGATTGTAAACCAGCCCCTCCTCCCTTTCAATCTGGAGTCAAACTTTCTGCCACTTGTACTTCCCCTAAAGTAGATGCCACTTTGTATCATCAGCTTGTTGGTAGTCTTTTATACGTTACTCATTCCCGTCCTGACCTTTCCTTTTTCATTGGTCATGTTGCCCATTATATGCAAACTCCTCGTGAAATTCACTGGAGAGCAGCAAAAAGAATACTTTGATATATTTAAGGTACAATTCAGTTTGGGATTAATTACAGTACAGGGGGGGGACCTTTGTTGGTTGGTTTCACTGATTTGGATTGGGCCGATGATCCTGATGATTGAAAGTCCACTGCAGGTTATGTTTTTCAGTCTAGGATCTGGACCTATCACTTGGGATTGTAAGAAACAACAAGCCCTTGCTCTTTCTTCAGCAGAAGCAAAATATCGAGCTGCAGTTAATGCTAGTCAGGAAGCTTTATGGCTTCGACAGATCCTTTCAGAGTTTGGATTCAAGCAGCAATAGCCTACTCCACTTTGGTGTGGCAATCAAAGTGCCATTAAGCTTGCCAAAGATCTAGTTCTACATCAGCACAGCAAACACATTGAGCTACACATGCACTTCATCAGAAATCTTGTTCATTATAGTGTTATAGAAGTTCTTTATTGCCCTAGAGATGATCAAGTTGTAGACATCTTCACCAAGTCTCTTACAGAAGCGAAGTTTTCTAAACTTCGGTCTATGTTAGGAGTTCAGGAATGTGTCCTTAAGGGGGGGATAGGCTCTAATGCCTCCTTCTTTCTCCTAATAGTGTCACTTTTGTAAATCATTCAATCATATCCCAAGTTGTTCTTGAGGGGGGATGTTAGGATATTTAGACACTTAGGAGTTAGTTAAGATCAACTTGTGTAATATATCTGTTAGGTAAAAGTGTGTTTATTTAGTATGCATTTGTAAATATTCTAATCCGACGGTCACGATATGTTCTAGACATAGAGTGATCCAACGATTCAACTTCTCTTAGATCATACCTACCATTGATATGTGGCTTAACACCCGATTGGTCTATGATCTCTATTTAAAGAGGATAGAGGGTTCTTGGCTAGTTGATCGATTATGAGAAGCTCATGTAACTTTCTTTCTTTTGCATAATAAATTGCTCCAAGTAGCTATTTGGTTGGGCCCGTGGACGATTTCCCTCTCGAGAGTTTTAACCACGTGACAAACATCGGTGTGTTGATCTGTGGTCTATTAGTGTGAAGCGATTGCTCAAGGTGTTCAGTCTTTTGGGAGTACCCTATGTACCTAAACACATTTCAAATTTTATATCATTAGAAGAAGAAGTAGAAGAGGTGGAGAGCATAGTTTCTTCTCTACCTTTCCTCCTATCAACATCTACCCTTTGTTTTATCTTTCCAAATGCCATGATATTGGCTTCTACTTGTAAAGCATCTGTAAACATAATAGGAAGGCTGGCTGATTTTCTCTTTGTCAACAACAATCAAAGTCATTATCAAAGGCTTATGCATAATGAAGTTTAGAAGCATCAGTCGAAGGCTTAATATCAGCAGGTATTGAATTATAGACTCTCATGAACCTACTGGAAAACTCATGGACTAACTCAAAACCTCCATTTTTAAGATTATTGCACTGGGATAGGACTTATAATGGACTCTTCTTATCATCCTGTCTATCCAAGAATGCAGTTTGGAAGGCTGCAAAGTTTCAAATAGAACCAAAAGGTAAATATTTATACCACGTTTTGGCTTCCCCATACAAACTCTGTGCAAACAGTCTCATCTTGACATCTTCATAATCAACCTCTTCCAAATCTACAAAGTCATTAAATTTTCCAACATGGTATTTAGTAGTAACATTTCCTTCTCCATCATACAGTGAAATCCTCTGGGCATAATTTGAGGGAAGGTCATGTAACACCATAGGTAAGGCCAATGGAGAAAACCTAGCTGCAGCCATTGGTCTTGGTGGATTTGGACATAAAATACATTCCTCATCCATCCAGCTAGTTACTTTGACTTTTTAACTATGTCAAGTCATATCCGCGACCCTATATATATGCAACTTGCGGATCATACGCGAGTGTCGGTTTTTGCAAGTATGGATGTATACGCGGGTTTCTCTTATAGAAACTCGTGGATCATATGCGGGTTGTCATTCTTGATACCCGCGGATATGTCCCTTTGACATTAAAAATAAAAACACACGATTACTTGTGATTAGTTAAGGCATTTATCTTAATCTCCTTAACTGTCTCAACCTCCTCAAACTTCGAAACTTCCTTATTTCACCATGTATACATACAGGCCTTAGCGAGGGTGTTTGGTACATACACTTGGAGAGCAAAGTTATGCTGGTGGAGTTTATACAGAAGTCTTCAGAGAAGTGTAACTCAGAATCCTTTGGCTGTAGAGGAGTCCTTGTCTCAGGCGTTGGGTTGTAATATGAACTTCCTCATTATTGCTAATAAAGAGAATCCTTCTTCCATATGTGTCTTTAATGTATCTCATGTATTGTGGTTTGATAAATGTTTATGTTTCAATATCCTGTATATGATTTATCTAACCTGCTTATATATATATGAATCATTTTGTATCTGGAAGATTGACTCTTGATAGTTGAAGGAGAAGCATCCCTGAAGACTTTGGAGAAGAAGCAGAGTGGAAGAGAACAAGCAAGGATCAACCGTCGTGTAACGAGTAAGTCTTTCCCATCCTCCTATTTCCTTTACTACACTCTAGAGTTAATTGCCTGCAAGTTTATTGAGTGTGTTGGTAACCCCAGACCTTCAGTTATAAGGTGTTTATTCCTGTACAACAGAACTGGTGACTCCGCTGGGGATCCCAGACTGCTGTAGGTTGTTTCTGTCACCCTTGACCAGTCTTTGTTTTGAAGTCTGTGTGTGATCTTTTATCCTGGTTCATACTTACCTCAGTATTTGAAAGTCTTGGGAAATTTTCTTGTTTTTTGTGAAAATTTTTATACCTATCCGTGAGTTGCCCTTCTACATGGTCGCGGATACAAGCCTGCATACGTGGGTTGCTGTATTGAACAGTTGTGTATCATTCACGGGTTGCACTTATATACAGTCGCGTATGTGCCTAGAAGTAGGGATTTTTTAAGTTAAGGTTTGCTTGTTCCTTTCTTTGTGTAATCCCTGTTTGTGAGTTGATTTTCTTTATGAATGTTGTGTAGCTTGTCTGAATACCTTTGGTGATCACACTTTGAGCTTTTTCGAAAGCCTTTGAGTCTCTTTTGCTTGGATTATTTTTTGTTTGCATGTTGAAGTAGCTTGGCCTGTTTGGGTTTTAGGTCAAAGTGTCTTTGTCCAGATCAGTGCTTAGGGTCTTGGGCTTTGTTTTTCTAGTCTGTCTTTTAACAGTAGTTGGTTGTCACTTGCCTTTATAAGTCTACAGTGATTTTTGTCATTGTGTGCACCCAAGCTAGGGTTCCTAGTCTGCCTTTGTTGGTTCTTTCTTGGTTCTGTCGGCCTATTTTACTTCAGTTTGTTGGTTTTATACAGCTCATTAATTCCAAGTTTACTCAAGTTTAGTGCATTTTAGGTGCATTGTAGTCTTTGAGCAGTTTGAAAAATGAAAAGAAAACATTAGAAACTTTTGCATTTGATTTTCATATAGTAGTTTTGTTTTTAGTTTTTGAATATAATCTCAAAAATTACAAAAAAGATAGTCTTAGTTTTCTTTTGCATTTATAAGAGAAAAATCCCAAAAACACATGTTTGCTTTATATGCATGTAGATTAGGTTTCTATTCTAGATTGCATGGCATATCATTGTTTTTGAAAAATATAAAAAGGATTTGATCTTTTATGGCTTTCAAGTTTTCTATTTGAAAAATAAAGAGAATAGTTTTTTCTTTTTGCATTTCATATCTCTTTGCTTAGTTGTATTGTTTCAACTTTGAGTCAAAACACCACATAAGTTTCATGCCATTTACCCTCTGATTAAAAACAACCCTTAAAATAAACGATATAATTTAAAAATTACTAGTAAGTTTCATTTTATAGGGTCATACACCAACTAGCTCAGGCTAGACTTGTGGATTAGGGAGTTTCAACTCTCCACAAGTGTTAAAATTTCAGACGTAGTTGGCCAATCACTAGGTAAATCCTTTTCTACGTTGATTGTATCTGGGAAGCTCCTCTCAAATGGGAGTTAAGCATGAGGCCGCGTGGAGACTTGTACTGAGAAGATAACCCTCCGATTCCTTGTCAAAGCATAGACCAGGGTTTTTACGCATCTGGGGATTCTGTCTTAGATAGGGTTTCGGTCTCAGCTACCCTGCCCATGCGTACAAACTAGGATTGCGACTGTCCCCCCATACTGTCAATACAGTTAAGGTAGCCTTTAGTGTCTTTGACATTTAGGGTTCATACACAAGTACACCGGAAGGTTATTTTTGGTTGACCTTGGACGAGCTTGGAAGGTAACCCCGGTAGAAAGTGTGGGAGGGCGGTGGGTGATTCCTCCGTTTGTGCCTAAGAACATCTACAGGGATGCCAAGTAACTGTCTATCAGCTTTCTTCTGGAAAATATATCTTATACCTGTTTGTCTGTTTGGCTTTAGGAATTTTTAGTGAGTGTTGTGTGGTTTGTCTGTACTTAGTGTGCCTTTAGGTGTGTGCTTTGTAATTTTGGTTGCCTATCAACCTCAGACTTTGTCTCCTGGTTTGAAGCTATGGATAAAACCCCTTCGAAAACCAACCAAGAGATCCCCATGATGGGAACTCCTTGTACTATTCCTCTCACATGAAATGTTGGTGATCCCTTGATGGCCACCCTGAATCTTCCTGAATTCACCCTAGGGCTACCGGTGTGGTTGTTTTCCACTCCAACTATGCTGACTACTCCTGATGCTTCTCAAGTAAGCTCCTTATATCAAGGGCATCAAAACACTGCTTCCCCTTCACCTGTAGTTGATTCTCCTCCTCCTTCTACCTCATGCGGTGAAAGTACTGATACTAGTAACCGACAGTCTAAAAGGAGTAAAAGAAGGAGAAATAGGAAGAAGGCATATAAGCAACGGGGCACCCGTTCAGCCTCTACAAGTCAAGTTGAACCTCACCACCCAGTCTCTGCAATCCATGCTAGGGGCACCTATCCAACCTCCGCAGGTCATGTTGGATCTAAGCACTCAACCTCTACAAGTTAAGTTGATCTTCACCATACAGCCTCTGTTGATCATGCTGGTGGGATCCTTCCAACCTTTCTAGGTCATGTCAGATCCAGTCACTCAGCCTCTGTGGTTCATGCTAAGGGCACCCATTCAACCTCTGTTGTTCAAGTTGAACCTCCCTATCCAACCTCTATTGTTCATGTTGGATCCATCCACCCAGCCTTTGTAGTTCATGCTAGGGGCACACACTCAACTGCTGAAAAGCATGTTGATCCTAGCCATTCAACCTATGTTGTTCATGTTGATGGTGCCCATCCAACCTCTGCAGGTCATGTTGGACCAGTCTCTCAGCCTCTGCAAGTCATTCTGGGGGCAGTCTCTCAGCCTCTATGGTTCATGATGGATACAATTTGTCAGCCACTACAAGTCATGTTGACACTATTGAAAAGACTACCTGTTCAAAACACAAGCCCAAGTTTCCTTGTAAGCTTTGTGAGGGAGACCACCTTACTTATAAATGTCCTTCTATCATGGAGGTTTGAAGAGTTTGGCTTCATGGTCATCCCATTTTCGAACATTCTGAAGCTTTTCAAAAACCAACCTCTCTTAGTCAGGTTGGACCCAGTCACCCAACCTCTGTAGTTCATGCTGGGGGAAAACTCTCATCCTCTCCAGGTAATTTTTAGAGCAAACAGTCATCCACTGCTAGTCATGTTGACACCGTTGAGAAAACTAGTAGTTCGAAGTGCAAACTTAAGTTCCCTTGTAAGCTATGCGAGGGAGATCATTTTACTCACCAGTGCCCTGCTATTGCAGAGGTGCGAAGAGTGTGGTCCGAGACTCAAGAGTTTCCTTCTCCTGAACAACCTATAGTTTCTCAACACCCTACTCAACCTTTGGTTGAACAAGTGGTTGAACCAATCTCATATTTGGTCGATCCCACTCTTCTTTCAGAGAGTGATTCTAATGTGATTGAACCAATGTCATCTTTGGTCAATCCCAATCTCCCTACGGAGAGTGAATTTGATGAAGCGGTTCAATCGATTAATCCCACTTTTTGTTTGGAAAGTGAAGTGTCTACTAGTCACATTTTCTTCACTGCCAGTTTAGAACTTACTGAACAAGGGGGCACTGAACTTGCTTCGGATCAACCCCCACCAAGCTCTCGGATTGATTCCTTTGATTGGGATAGCCTATTTGAGCCGCGCCTTCCTTCTAATGCACCTTTCCAGATAAAGGTCAAAGTTGAACCCTACACGATTGCTCATTGTATTGTTGATGAAGGAGCCTCAGTTAGTATTTTGTCTGCTCGTGCTTGGCGAGGCATGGGATCTTCCAACCTTGTGTCTACTGCTAGTCAGTTACTGGTGTTTGATAGAAGAACTTGTATAGCCTTGGGAATTATTGCTCAAACACCTGTTACTTTGGGTGGGAAGACCGTTTTAGTTGACTTCATGGTGATGGTAGACCCCTTGGACTTCAATATGCTCCTTGAACGTGATTATTTCTATGCCATGTAGGAGGTGGTGTCAACATTTTTTCATGCGATGTACTTTAATCATGGCAAAGAAATTTTCACTATCGATCAGTTGGATTTTCTTGATCCATCTCCTAACCCAACTAGAGATGAGGTCTTTCCTTTATTGATTCCCAGTTTTTCTATAGACACTACCCCGCCACAGGTGAGCTATGTGGCCTCATGTCCTTTGCGTTCAATTGCTACTGAGAAACAACCTCTGCTTTCATGCTTACCTTCTCGGGACTTGGTCCCAGCAATTGACCGGGTGAGTCATCCTATACAGACCATGGAGCTTGCTCTACACTCTGTTGATCCATTTGAAATTTTAGACATGTGTCCTATCTCGGATGATCTCCTTCCTTCAAATGAAGTCTTCCTAGAGTCTTTGATACAGTCTGATCTTCTCTTGGATGTTGGTTCATTTGTGACTAAGTCTAACCCTGATTTTCCTAGTAAGCCTGATTTTCCCATGGATCAGTCTTCTTATGTTGGTCTTGTTGAGTTTTTGGACTCTCCCTTCAAACAACAAGTCAGTGATCATGATGAGTTTGATTTTTCTTATGAATTTTTCAACTCTTATGATACTGAGTTTGTTCCTGCAAAATCTATCTCCCTTATTGATTTTTTCTCTCCTTCTGAGGTTCATCTTATTGATTATAAACCCTCGGATCTTGGCACTATAGAGTCCTCTTTCGTTGATTCTGCCTTGACTACATCTTTTGTAGAAGATAGCAAAGCCACATGTGTTTCTTCCAAAGTGACCCGCATCGGATAATTTCTTTTGAATATGATCCTGATGTTGTTATTTCTTGGAGACAGGATTTGTAGTTGGATTCACAACTATTTACTGGCCTCACCTTGTTGTTCAATTTGTAATTGCATTTGCATGTGCCTTGCTCGCGCTTTTGTGCCTGATGCCGGCTTCCACGCTTTTAGCTCGTTGTATAAGCCCTCATATTTGTTCTCATCATCGCTAAGCCTTGTATCATTTTGCCTTTGCAACTTGACACCCTTTACCTTGAGAAGACATTCCCTGAGTGTCCTTATCTTGCTCACTTTCCTTGCACTATGCATAGGTTTGTTCCTTGCGCTTGGAACTAGTTTCACCTGCCTATGACACTTGTCTCCTCGCATTTAGAGCATTCTTTCTGCTCTCCTTTGAGCTCGTTAAAAACAGTAAGGAGGCCACGAGTTGACTTTTTTGGACTCGTTAAAACTTCATGGGAAATATTTTGAGTTTCTTTAGGCCCAAGTCTAACTCCTCAAAATAGACTTGACTACCAAGTAAACTTTTCCATTCAGGCTCGTTAAGAATATGTGAATGGGCATCCACATTGGTGGTAGGTTATCTCTTTCTCGGACCATGTGGAATAATACGAGAAAGGATCCCTCTCTTTTCTACTGAATTGAGAAGAGTATTCTCAGGCATAGGTTTATCTCTTTTCCGGACCTGAGGGACTAAATTTACGGAAAAGGAACCCCCGGTTTGAGCTTAGTTTTCTCTTTTTCATGCTCTGGACCCAAACATGAAATAGATTCCGAGTGTACTTTGTGTCTTTGTCATGCTCGTTAAACACTTAAGAACAAAGCAACGAGTTTATTGTTGTAAGCCCCATTTCTCGTAACCAAATGGATATTTCCAAGTGATCTTGCCTTCCTTCACACTCGTAAAACTCAGGCTATATGCTGCTTTTGAAGGAGCGTTGGGTAGGTGGTAATTTAACCTTTTTCGGACCTTCCTGACTAAGTACGAAAAAGGTTCACCTTTTCTTCTACAAAAGTTAAGAGAGTTATTCTGTGGTTTGTTTTATACTTTTTCAGCCTTAGGAGACTAAATTGGATGAAAAAGGAACCCCCTGGAGTCTTCTTTGGAGTTTTTAGACTCTCTAAACTATGAAAACACCGTCGAGCATGTACTAGTTCAAGCTCATTAAATCCACGAATCGGTGACACTATCAAGCATTATTTTCCCATCTCTTCAAGCTTGTTAAACAATGAAGAGGGAACCGAGTTGACTTTCCTGGACTCTTTAAAATTTAACAGGGAAGGTAAGGAAGAAGTTTTCTCTTGTTTTCAATAATGGCAGCATGTCATCCTTAAACATAGCACTCTTTGTTTTTCGATATCCATGTTTCAGTGTCCACTTTTGTTCAGCTACCACTTTGAGTTTCTTACTCCTCCTCTTGTCCATTATACTGGGGGAATTTGATCATGTCTCCTACATGATAGATAAGTCTAGTTGTTCTATATATTAGTTATATTCTGCCTTCGGTCATCTCTGTGTTGTGCTCACTGTTCAAGGACTCTTCCCAATGTCGGATCTATAGCCTGATTCCATCATTGTTACATCTGTTATCTATTTGTGTCTCCCTTCTTTTGCCCAGTTCCTAGTCACTCTTGTGATCTGTTGGAGGATCTATTGCCTTCCTTATCACATCATGGTTCCATTTCAACACTTCCTGATGACGAAGACCTATAGTTTTGACGATGGTACCTCAGGATTCACTTTCATCATTGGTGAATTCCTTTGCTTCAGTTGTTGATTATCATCTATTGATTGACAAACTGTTCAATCCTTTCCATGTTTGACTTCAGCTTACCCTTATTCACATGGCTTGGGTTGTACTGGTTCTTTGGGATCCTTTATGAAGACCTTAGTTCCTCACCTATGGACTAAGTTGCGCAAGATTATGTTCTATTCCTCTACACAGCTTCCAGATCTTTGAAGACTCATCATTGTATATTCTGGCATTGATCCACCTTTGTAATATACATGGTTTTATACCCGTATCATATGATGTACTCAAATATTGTAAAGGAGCTAGTGTTCCAGTAAATTGAACATAGCATCCTCAGTTGTAACTTTGTAAATGACATTACTATGTATTTGTTTCAGGTACTCTCTCTTTTCCATTGGATTTCTGAGTTCTCCAAAGATAAAGATTATAATGTATTTCGGCCATCATTTCCCTCTAACCTCACACATTAGGGGGCATTTGTTATCCACCTGAATGGAACCTCTCCATCCGAGTGCCGACATCCCTCATGTTGGCACACAAAAGGACATCTATGGATTGAGGTTTGCCCAAGACACTATAGATGGGCTTATTATAAAATACATTCCTCATCCATACAGCTGGTTACTTTGACTTTTTAACTATGTCACGTCATATCCATGACCCTATATATATGCAACTCGTGGATCATACGCGAGTGTCGGTTGTTGCAAGTCGCGTATGGATGTATACATGGGTTGCTCTTATAGCAACTCGCGGATCACACGCAAGTTGTCATTCTTGATACCCGCAGATATGTCCCTTTGACATTAAAAATAAAAACACACGATTACTTGATATTAGTTAAGCCATTTATCTTAATCTCCTTAACTGTCTCAACCTCCTCAACCTTCGAAACTGCCTTATTTCACGATGTATAAATACAGGCCTTGGGGAGGGTGTTTGGTACATACACTTGGAGAGCAAAGTTATGCTAGTGGAGTTTATACAAAAGTATTTGGAGCAGTGGAACTCAGAATCCTTTGGCTTTAGAGGAGTCCTTGTCTCGGGTGTTGGGTTGTAATATGAACTTCCTCATTATTGCTAATAAAGAGAATCCTTCTTCCATATGTGTCTTGAATGTATCTCATGTATTGTGGTTTGATAAATGTTTATGTTTCAATATACTGTATATGATTTATCTAACCTACTTATATATATATGAATCATCTTGTATCTAGAATATTGACTCTTGACAGTTGAAGGAGAAGCATCCTTGAAGACTTTGGAGAAGAAGCAGAGCAGAAGAGGACAAGCAAGGATCAACCATCGTGTGTTGGAGCAGGGTCCCACAGCTACAGAAGAAGTTGCCAGTTTAGCGGATAGATAGTTTTGGTGGAAAGAAGATAAGATAGAGCTACGATGCCGTAGCATGTTTCCAGCTGTAGAGCAGAGCCGGAAACCATGACTTTTAAGATAGAGAAGCACAAGATATTGCAGAGGCAACGGAACGAAAATCTGATGATCAGAGGTAGCATGAGTACCTAGAGCACCTCGAAGAGAAGAAAAGTGGAAGAGGACAACAAACCCAGCAGATGGTAGAATTCCAGAACGCAGACAAAGGCTTGTTCTTGGAACGGAATTCATGGTTTGTATCTCTTTCATATACAAGGCTCTAGACTGAAGGAAATGTTTGAGAAGGCTGGAAGATACAGATTTTCCTTGTGATAAAAGTTCTAACCCAGATAAAGAGGAAAGGATATCTATGGAAGACCTTTCAAACACTAGAAAGTTCTTAAAAAAATTTCAGGAGCGACGAGAGCGAGACCATGACTACGGGTAGGAAGGATAAGAGAGCCCAGCGAACCAAGTTACAAAAACTACAAACAGCGTGTCGAATTGATGCAGAAGGAAGTCGCAAGACTTTGAGAGAAGTTTAATAAGGCTTCACAGGAAGCCAAGGTAAAGCTACAGCAAGAGAGGCCCACTGGTAGTGGCTCGGGGACGAGCCACATGTAAGTGTTAGGGGACTGTTGAAGCAGGGTCCCGCAGCTACAGAAGAAGCTGCCAGTTTAGCGGACAGACAGTTTTGGCAGAAAGAAGATAAGATAGAGCTACGATGCTGTATCACGTTTCTAGCTGCAGATCAGAGCCGAAAACCATGAATTTTAAGATAGATAAGTCAAGAAAGGCAACGGTACCTGAGCGGCCGAGAAGAGAGAGCTAAACCACTGCATTGAAGGCAACGACGGAAGACAGGAGGGCTCAACGACCCTCATAAAGGAGAAGGAGCAATGAGGATGAAGGATTGAAGACGAAGGACAGAAAAGCGAAGCGGTGCACAGTACCCATGATTAGTGCTGGGAAGCATGGAAGACTGCAAAGAGCTGTGGTGTGACGGAAAGAGGCTACCTCAAGTACAAATATGGCCGACTGTCACTAGTTAGGGTTTGGGTTACTGTTGGGATAGGCCCATAGTGTTGTAATGGCGAGACCTTCGGGCTACCTATAAAAGGATATATTTTGTATTGTAAAAGGGTTGGTCAGTTGGTTGGTTCATTCAGTTGTTAGTAGTGTTTTTGTAGATTATTAGACTGTTGTAAAAGCCTAGCTCTAGTTCTGTTATTAGTGGTAGCAATCTTACTGTAACCAGTACTTGGCTTATAGAGCATGCATGTAAGGATCCACAGGGATCGACAAAGAGGGAAGAGTATATTGTAGGAGAGCAATATAGAGAAGATCAGAGATCTAAGAGAGAAGATCTTGAGCTGCATATGCGGTGCAGCAGAACTATGTTTACCTTCCCCTGAGCTATAATAAACACATAGTTCTGTGGACGTAACTTCCATCCTGGAGGTGAACCACGTTAAAATCAAGTGTTATGTGATTGGTTTATGTGTTATGTTTACTTATGCAGTTCTCAGTCATTTCATAGACTTTGTTTACATTTTAATGAATGAATGTGTTAATCAGTTCACAGTAATATAGAAGGATAAACATAAGTCGAAGTCTTTGGCATGTTGTATGTGGTTCATTTATGCTTTGCGTGAAACAGTCGCTAGTTGCAGTATTGAATAGCCCTGTATGTTAAGTCTTGCACGTCGACATGAGCAACGCTAAGTGTGCTAAACCACGGAGGTAGGATATCATAGAGAGGTGATACTACACTGGCAGAGGAGCTATGGTGCGCGATACCTCAGGTTGACGACTTAGCGTTGGGAAGAAGAGTTGCGTGTCGCACGGTGCACGGCGATGCGGTAAGGCTGGAGATATCGCGAGTCAGGGAAAGTACGCGATGTAGAAAAGGACTGGATGATGGTATTATGGAGTATCTCATGGCTAGAAGAGCTGCGAGACGAGGAGATCGCGCGACGTGAGCAGAAGATCACGCGACGCGCAGGGAAAGAGACCTCACAGCTAGGGGAGCTGCGGGTCACACGTAGGATTGCCACGGAACCTGGTCCAAGACACTTGAGTCCTTGGCCAACCCATTAGAATCACGTCGGGTGAGACTTCAGGCTGCTTTGCGGTCTGTCGCCGAAAGGGCCAGTGAGCTAGGGGTGTTGTTGGTTAATTATAGTAAACCCGGGTCTGCCCAAATGACCAACATCGTGTAACGGGTAAGTCTTTCCCATCCTCCTATTTCCTTTACTGCACTCTAGAGTCAATTGCCTGCAAGTTTATTGAGTATGTTGATAACCCCAAACCTTTGGTTATAAGGTGTTGATTCCTGTACAATAGAACTGGCGACTCCGCTGGGGATCCCAGACTGCTGTAGGTTGTTTCTGTCACCCCTGACCAGTCTTTGCTTTGAAGTCTGTGTGTGATATTTTATCCTGATTCATACTTGCCTCAGTATTTGAAAGTCTTGGGATTTTTTCTTGGTTTTTGAGAAAATTTGTATACCTATCCGCGAGTTGCCCTTATGTATGGTCGCGGATACAAGCCTGCATACATGGGTCATTGTATTGAACAGTCATGTATCATCCTCGGGTTGCACTTATATATAGTCACGTATGTGCCTGGAAGTAGGGATTTTTTAAGTTAAGGTTTGCTTGTTCCTTTCTTTGTGTAATCCCTGTTTGTGAGTTGTTTTTCTTTATGAATGCTGTGTAGCTTGTTTGAATACCTTTGGTGATCACACTTTGAGGTTTTTCAAAATCCTTTGAGTCTCTTTTGCTTGGATTATTTTCTGTTTGCATACTGAAGTAGCTTGGCCTGTTTGGGTTTTAGGTCGAAGTGTCTCTGTCCAAATCAGTGATCAAGGTCTTGGGCTTTGTTTTTCCATTCTGTCTTTTAACAGTAGTTGGTTGTCACTTGGATTTATAAGTCTATAGTGATTTTTTTCATTGTGTGCACCCAAGCTAGGGTTCCTAGTCTGCCTTTGTTGGTTGTTTCTTGGTTCTGTCGGCCTGTTTTACTTCAGTTTGTTGGTTTTATACAGTTCATTAATTCCAAGTTTACTCAAGTTTAGTGCATTTGAGGTGCATTGTAGTCTTTGAGCAGTTTGAAAAATGAAAAGAAAACATTAGAAACTTTTGCATTTGATTTGCATATAGTAGTTTTGTTTTCAGTTTTTGGATATAATCTCAAAAATTACAAAAAAGATAGTCTTAGTTTTCTTTTGCATTTATAAGAGAAAAAGACAAAAAACACATGTTTGATTTATATGCATGTAGATTAGGTTTTTAGTCTAGATTGCATGGCATATCATTGTTTTTGAAAAATATAAAAAGGATTTGATCTTTTATGGCTTTCAAGTTTTCTATTTGAAAAATAAAGAGAATAGTTTTTGCTTTTTGCATTTCATATCTCTTTGCTTAGTTGTATTGTTTCAACTTTGAGTCAAAACACCACATAAGTTTCATGCCATTTACCCTCAGATTAAAAACAACCCTTAAAATAAATGATATAATTTAAAAATTACTAGTAAGTTTCATTTTATAGGGTCATACACCAACTAGCTCAGGCTAGACTTGTGGATTAGGGAGTTTCAACTCTCCACAAGTGTTAAAATTTGAGACGTAGTTGGCCAATCACTAAATAAATCCTTTTCTACGTTGATTGTATCTGGGAAGCTCCTCTCAAACGGGAGTTAAGCATGAGGCTGCGTGGAGACTTGGACTGATAAGATAACCCTCTGATTCCTTGTCAAAGCATAGACCAGGATTTTTACGCATCTGGGGATTCTGTCTTAGACAGGGTTTCGGGCTCAGCTACACTGCCCATGTGTACGAACCAGGATTACGACTGTCCCCCCATGCCATCAATATAGTTAAGGTAGGGTTTAGTCTCTTTGACATTTAGGGTTCATACACAGGTACACCGGAAGGTTATTTCTGGTTGACCTTGGATGGGCTTGGAAGGTAACCCCGGTAGAAAGTGTGGGAGGGTGGTGGGTGATTCCTCTGTTTGTGGCTAAGAACATCTACATGGACACCAAGTAACTGTCTATCAGTTTTCTTCTGGAAAGTATATCTTATACCTATTTGTCTGTTTGGCTTTAGGAATTTTTATTGAGTGCTGTGTGATTTGTCTGTACTTAGTGTGCCTTTAGGTGTGTGCTTTGTAATTTTGGTTTCCTATCAACCTCAGACTTTGTCTCTTGGTTTGAAGCTATGGATAACACCCCTTCAAACACCAACCAAGAGATCCCCATGATGGGAAATCCTTGTACTATTCCTCTCACAGGAAATGTTGGTGTTCCCTTGATGGCCACCCTGAATCTTCCTGGATTCACCCTAGGGCTATCGGTGTGGTTGTTTTCCACTCCAACTGTCCTGAATGCTCCTGATGCTTCTCAAGTAAGCTCCTTATATCAAGGGCATCAAAACACTGCTACCCCTTCACCTGTAGTTGATTCTCCTCCTCCTTCTACCTCATGCGGTGAAAGTACTAATAGTAGTAACCGACAGTCTAAAAGGAGTAAAAGAAGGAGGAATAGGAAGAAGGCACATAAGCAAGGGAGCACCCATTCAACCTCTGCAAGTCAAGTTGAACCTCACCACCCAGCCTCTGCAGTCCATGCTGGGGGCATGTATCCAACCTCTGCAGGTCATGTTGGATCTAAGCACTCAACCTCTTCAATTCAAGTTGATCTTCACCATCCAGCCTCTGTTGATCATGCTGGTGGGATCCTTCCAACCTTTCCAGGTCATGTCGGATCCAGTCACTCAGCCTCTGCGGTTCATGCTTAGGGCACCTGTTCAACCTTTGTTGTTCAAGTTGATCATCCCTAGCCAACCTCTATTATTCATGTTGGATCCATCCACCTAGCCTCTGTAGTAAATTATGGGGGAACACACTCAACTGCTGAAAAGCATGTTGATCCTAGCCATTCAACCTCTGTTGTTCATGTTGATGGTGCTCATACAACCTCTGCAGGTCATGTTGGACCCAGTCTCTCAGCCTCTGCAAGTCATGCTAGGGGCAGTCTCTTAGCCTCTGTAGTTCATGATGAAGACAATCCATCAGCCACTGCGAGTCATGTTGACACTGTTGAAAAGACTACCCATTCAAAACACAAGCCCAAGTTTCCTTGTAATATTTGTGAGGGATACCACCTTACTTATAAATGTCCTTCTATCATGGAGGTGCAAAGAGTTTGGCTTCATGGTCATCCCATTTTTGAACATTCTGAAGCTTTTCAACAACCAACCTCTCATAGTCAGGTTGGACCCAGTCACCCAACCTCTGTAGTTCATGCTGGGGGAAAACTCTCATCCTCTGCAGGTCATGTTGAGAGAAAACAGTCATCCACTGCTAGTCATGTTGAAACCATTGAGAAAAATAGTCATTCGGAGTGCAAACTTAAGTTCCCTTGTAAGCTATGCGAGGAAGATCATTTTACTCACCAATGCCCTACTATCGCAGAGGTGCGAAGAGTGTGGTTCGAGACTCAAGAATTTCCTTCTCCTGAACAGCCTATAGTTTCTCAATACCCTAATCAACCTTTGGTTGAACAAGTGGTTGAACCAATCTCATCTTTGGTCGATCCCACTCTTCTTTCAGAGAGTGATTCTGATGTGATTGAACTAATGTCATCTTTGGTTAATCCCACTGTCCCTATGGAGAGTGACTTTGATGAAGCGGTTGAATCGATTTCAGTATCGATTAATCCCACTCTTCCTTTGGAGAGTGAAGTGTCTACTAGTCACATTTTCTTCACTGCTAGTTTAGAACTTACTAAACAATGGGGCACTGAACTTGCTTCGGATCAACCCCCACCAAGCTCTCGGATTGCTTCCTTTGATTGGGATAGCCTAGTTGAGTCATGCCTTCCTTCTAATGCACCTTTCTAGATAAAGGTCAAAGTTGAACCCTACACGATTGCTCGTTGTATTGTTGATGAAGGAGCCTCAATTAGTATTTTTTCTTCTCGAGCTTGGCGAGGCATGGGATCTCCCAGCCTTGTGTCGACTGCTAGTCAGTTACTGGCGTTTTATAGAAGAACTTGTATAGCCTTGGGAATTATTGCTCAAACACCTGTTACTTTGGGTGGGAAGACCGTCTTAGTTGACTTCATGGTGATAGAAGACCCCTTGGACTTCAATATGATCCTTGGATGTGATTATGTCTATGCCATGCAGGTTGTGGTGTCAACATTCTTTCATGTGATGTACTTTAATCATGGTGAATAAATTGTCACTATCAATCAGTTGGATTTTCTTAATCCATTTCCTGACCCAACTATAGACGAGGTCTTTCCTTTATTGATTCCCAATGTTTCTATAGACAATACCCCACCACAAGTGAGCTATGTGGCCTCATGTCCTTTGTGTTCAATTTCTACTGAGAAACAGCCTTTGTTTTCATGCTTACCTTCTCGGGACTTGGTCCTAGCAGTTGACCGGGTGAGTCATCCTATACAGACCATGGAGCTTGCTCTACACTCTGTCAATCCATTTGAAATTTTAGACATGTGTCCTATCTCGGATGATCTCCTTCCTTCAGATGAAGTCTTCCTAGAGTCTTTGATATAGTCTGATCTTCTCTTGGATGTTGGTTCAGTTGTGACTAAGTCTAACCCTGATTTGCCTAGTAAGCCTGATTTTCCCATGGATCAGTTTTCTTATGTTGGTCTTGTTGAATTTTTGGACTCTCCCTTCAAATAGCAAGTCAGTGATCCTGATGAGTTTGATTTTTCTTATGAATTTTTCAACTACTGTGATATTGAGTTTGTTCCTGCAAAATCTATCTCCCTTGTTGATTTTTGCTCTCCTTCTAAGGTTGATATTATTGATTATAAACCCTCGGATCTTGGCACTATAGAGTCCTCTTTCATTGATTCTGCCTTGACTACATCTTTTGTAGAAGATAGCAAAGCCACATGCATTTCTTCCAAAGTGACCCACATTGGATCATTTCTTCTAAATATGATCCTGATGTTGTTGTTTCTTGGAGACAGGATTTGTAGTTGGATTCACAAGCCTCACCTTGTTGTTCAAGTCGTAATTGCATTTGCATGTGCCTTGCTTGCGCTTTTGAGCCTGATGCCGGCTTCCACGCTTTTAGCTCGTTGTATAAGCCCTCATGTTTGTTCTCATCATCGCTAAGCCTTGTATCATTTTTCCTTTACAACTTGACACCCTTTACCTTGAGGAGATGTTCCCCGAGTGTTCTTATCTTGTTCACTTTCCTTGCATTATGCATAGGTTTGTTCCTTGTGCTTGGAACTAGTTTCGCCTGCCTATGACACTCGTCTCCTCGCATTTAGAGCATTCTTTCTGCTCTCCTTTGAGCTCATTAAAAACAGTAAGGAGGCCACGAGTTGACCTTTTCAAACTCGTTAAAAATTCACGGGAAAGATTGTGAGTTTCTTTAGGCCCAAGTCTGACTCCTCAAAATAGACTTGACCGCCGAGTAAACTTGTCCATTCAAGCTCGTTGAGAATATGTGAATGGGCATCCACATTGGTGGTAGGTTATCTCTTTCTCAGAACATGTGGAATAATATGAGAAAGGATCCCTCTCTTTTCTATTTTGAATTGAGAAGAGTATTCTCAGGCATAGGTCTATCGCTTTTCCAGACCTGCGGGACTAAACTTACGGAAAAGGAACCCCCGGTTTGAGCTTAGTTTTCTCTTTTTCGTGCTCTGGACCCAAACATGAAAAATATTTTGAGTGTACTTTGTGTCTTTGTCATGCTCGTTAAACACTTAAGAACAAATCAATGAGTTTATTGTTGTAAGCCCCATTTCTCATAACCAAATGGATCTTTTCGAGTGATCTTTCCTTCCTTCACACTCGTAAAACTCAGGCTATATGCTGCTTTTGAAGGAGCGTTGGGTAGGTGGTAATTTAACCTTTTTTGGACCTTCCTAACTAAGTACAAAAAAGGTTCACCTTTTCTTCTTTGAAAGTTGTTGTGCCCCTGCTCAACAGCCTTTAAAAAACATATTTCATCAAACAAAATCACATTTTGTTTTGATGAAATGTTCAAATTTTGAAGGGACAAATCCAATGAATTTCCAGCTACTGAAAGGGTGGCCTTCCTTGAGCTACTGATTTAGTGATATTCCATATTTTTAATCAACCTTTGTAAACTATATTAGATTAATGAAATCACTACTATGAAGTTATTATCTTGGGTGGATTTATACTTTAAAAATCAAAGGATGAGTATTAATGATTCCCATACCTGTTATCGTCATCCTAGTCTTGCATCTTATCCAAAACATTATAAATTGATTTTATTGTTTGATTTTGTTACTATAATTATTTATAAGGTTACGATATTGCTATAGTTGATCTTGGTATGGTCTATTACATTATTATGGATTTCATTGGTAAGTTGATTAAAGTTTATGAATGGTCGGGTCTTTATAACTCTGATAAAGCTTAGAGTGTCCAAGAGCATATGTATTACGTGCCATATCCTAAGTTTATAGACCATCGTTGATATTGACTGTGTATGTCGATTTTTATATGGTTCATATTCGAAAGTCTAGTTTCGACGTGATGGTTTGTATTATGTTGTATTATCCGCCACCTTTGAAGGGTAAGTCGAATCTACGGTAAGGATAATATGCATTATGGTTTATCGTCAGATCAATTTATACCGTAGCCTCTATTCTGATCCACCTGTTGCGAAGTTGATATGCTATCATGACACTGGTACTAAACCCTGTCCATCACGTTTAAGTCCCAGTACTTGTCCTCCATCGTGGCTGCCTGTAAATGGAACACTTGTTTCTTGTACAGTGAAGGGCTTCATATCATTAATGCCAGTTAAATAATGATAACATGAGTTATCTGGAGTCTTCGACCGTCATTCCTCATTAATCGATTACCTCTCTGAGCGATAATGTCTTCATTTATGCCGAACTTACAGGGGTGTAGTCTGTGTTTGTTCATGGCTTATTTTGATTATCACAAGGTTAAGTTTCATTACTTGTTCTTGCTCAGTCTTTACCCAGAGTGCTCGTTCTCTAATTTGTTGTCTTGTGCTGAGCTGTGGTATTTGTTTTGTGTGCAGTTACATGCCTTGAAAGTATCAGTAATGGTGCCAGTAGTAAGGGTCGAGCCTTGCGAAATGAAATTGCTGGATTCGAACCCTGAGTTGTCAGCAAAGGTTGAGGCTATTGGGTGGATGCTGTTTATAAGTAAATTCTTTGATTCGAACCCTGAAGTCACAAGGGTTTTCGCTCTCTCCCTGGTTGATTTTCAGGCAGAAGTGGGTAATATCCATTTTCGGGTGGACGAGCGATCAGTGGCACTTGCCACTAGCTTGTCACTGACCGGTGAGAGATGGTTTAAATATAAGAGGATGGATATTACTGAGTGGCGGAAGCTCCTAAAGAACCCTGGTCAAGAAGTTTTGTTTCGGAGTGGAGTAGCTCAAAAATATTTCAAAAAGGAGTGGCACCCTGTTCTTGATTTGATCCACAGATACCTGACTTGTGAAGGCTGCTTGTCTTCAGCGTACGTCTATCATCTCAGGATCATGTCTGCATTTATAGGTTTCCTGCTAAACTTACCCTATTATTTGTTACAAAGTCTATTTAAGATGTCTGCTGCCATTAAAAGGGGTCCTAAGAATGTTAGTCATAGTCTCTTTCACCATGGCTTAGTCTGCATGTTAATTGATAAGGAGCTTCAGAAGTCAAATCGGTCCTGGGATGAGTTCGTCGAGTCCAATGGCTTTTCCTCTTTTTGCCATCGCCAGTTTGACAACCCTGAGGAATGCAACAAGCATAAAGAGTCAAGTCCAGTCTCAGTCCCTTCTTTATGTAAACCCCTATCTAACCTTGGCCGTATGAGTCCTGAACCTTGCCATGATCCTGTGTCTACTCCAGTGAGAAGCACTGATGCTCCTCTAGTTTCGAAACACGTGAGGATATTTTCATCTCTGTCACCGATTACGCCACAAAATAATGTTGATAAAATTTGCAATCGTGGACGAGACAGACTGAAAGCCAAGTTGGTAGGCAGATTCACAAGGGGCATGGCAAAAGGTAATACTGTCAAAACCCCCATGACTGATAGTGTTCGGGTTGAGACTGTTGTCCTAGATGATGAAGAAGCAGATCTTCCACTACCTGTTAATGATAATAATGTTTAGCCTGAGTTCGTTTTGAACCTTGTTAATGAGAGTCCTCCTGTGATTGGTAAAGATACTCCTTTGTGTGATAAAGACGCTCGAGAGGATCATGTTATTGATTGTCCATTTAAAGAGAAGTTTGTAGAGACAAGCTCGCCTGTTTTTCGTGAAGTCAGAGATATGATGCACCCATTGTTTGTGAATTGTCTCTTAGACAAAATACGCAGGATGGAAGAAAGGATGAATGAAGTGATAGCTAATAGCGATTTGATGGAGGCCGATAATCTTAAGTTGAAGGAGAAGGTATACTTGAGTGACAAGAATCTCTTGCGTCTAAAAAATCACAAGAATAAGCTGATTAGAAGGGTTCTAAAATTACAGAGTGAGAATGACAAGAACGAAGAAAAACTATGGGAGCTTAATGCTCAGGTTGCGCTTATGCAGTTTAAGGGTCAGTCGCCGAGTCAGTCGAGTGGTGTGAACATCCAAGTCTTCAATGCGCCTGTAAATTTGTAATGTTTTTGGGTGTATTTGCTATCAGTTTCATACTTTAAAGTTTTGATGGATTGACGATCAGGTTACCTCTGTACAGGTATTAATTTTTTTTATTTTTGTTTATTATATAGTGTTTATTATTTCGATTTTTGATGTATGTTAATTATCTCATTTTCGTGTGTTGCATTGCAGGCGATATGGTTGCTGTTCTTGTGTGGATTTTGATGACTATCTGTTGTTGGATGATCCCCCACATGATCAGAACAAATCGACTATCAGGCTTTCCAGGTGTTGTTTCATTGTTGAGATTTTCAATTTTCATGGATTGAATCTTTACCATTTCTTGGCGTTTTTACGTATATGGAAAAATGACATGTCTTACTTGTCATTTTTAAGGGAAATTCGTTAGAGGGTTCGATTTTGGCTATCTCTAGTTTTTAGGACTGTTTATTTTTGAATATTACATGTATTTAAGGGGAGATAGCATGTGGGATAAAGGGTCAATAGTTTGGGGGAAAAGAGACAACAAGACCGCGGTTTGATCTTTTGTAACTGGAGACAGCTTCCTGTCAGCAGATATAATCTTTAAACTGGTGATAAATTATATATATGTTTAAAGTTTTATGCTTAGCACATGTGTATGCTATCCTTGGTCTTGTTACTGTTTTTCTATATTATGCATGTTTGTCATAATCTCTTTTATGAAATTGTGCAAATATATATTATGTTTTTGGCTATTGACTTATGCTGATTATCGATCTGTTAATGAATGCCATGTTGTAAATTGATGACTGACATCGTTACATACGTGGTTTATACATCTATTGTATGATTTTGGTGATTTCTAAATTTATTTCGAAGATTTTCAAGATTATTGATATTCCTGTTAGCAGATCTGATTTCAGTTTAAATTTCGCATTGCTCCTGATCAAGATAGTACATAGGTTAGGATAACATGTTTTTGTTTTTTCTGTCAATTATATTGTTAAAAAAATCTATTTGAAACAGATGTTTATACTTAGGCAATATGCAGATTATTCTTTTTCATTTTTGATTAATGTATAGACGTATATACTATATCTTATTTATTAATCAAGCTTGTTAATAGTTATTTAATTTTCTATCTTTGTAAACTGATTTAACTTAGTTTATTTATACTGTAATTAATAACATTTATTAATTTGTATAGACATAGATACATATCTGATCAATAATCAGTGGTGTTAGATTTATCTCTTAGATTTTTATACAGTTAGACTTTCAGGCTAACAGAGCCTTTAAACCTGTCGGGAACAACCATCCCAAACAGCTTGGAGCCTGCTTTAAGGATCCCGGTCTGGGTTGTCTCCCCCGTTGCGTGCATAGTCATCTACGCCCATAAACAGAAGTTAACAGAGTTCTTCTGTGGTTTGTTTTATACTTTTTCGGCCTCAGGAGACTAAATTGGACGAAAAAGGACCCCCCTGGAGTCTTCTTTGGAGTTTTCAGACTCTCTAAACTATGAAAACATCATCGAGCATGTACTAGTTTGGGCTCATTAAATCCACGAATCGGTGATACTATCAACCATTATTTCCCCATCTCTTCAAGCTTGTTAAACAATGAAGAGGGAACCGAGTTGACTTTCCTGGACTCGTTAAAATTTAACAGGGAAGGTAAGGAAGAAGTTTTCTCTTGTTTTCAGTAATGGTAGCATGTCATCCTTGAACATAGCACTCTTTGTTTTCCGATATCCATGTTTTAGTGTCCATTTTTGTTCAGCTATCACTTTGAGTTTCATACTCCTCCTCTTGTCCATTATACCTGGGGAATCTGATCATGTCTCCTACATGATAGATAAGTCTAGTTGTTCTATCTATTAGTTATACGCTGCCTTGGGTCATCTCTATGTTGTGCTCACTGTTCAAGGACTCTTCCCAATTTCTGATCTATAGCCTGATCCCATCATTGTTACATCTATTATCTATTTGTGTCTCCCTTCTTTTGCCCAGTTCCTAGTCACTCTTGTGATCTGCTGGAGGATCTATTGCCTTCCTTATCACAGCATGGTTCCGTTTCAACACTTCCCGATGACAAAGACCTAGAGTTTTGACGATGGTAACTCAGGATTCACTTTCATCATTGGTGAATTCCTTTGCTTCAGTTGTTGATTATCATCTATTGATTAACAAACTATTGAATCCTTTCCATGTTTGACTTCAGCTTACCCTTATTCACATGGCTTGGGTTGTACTGGTTCTTTGGGATCCTTTCTGAAGACCTTAGTTCCTCACCTATGGACTAAGTTGTGCAATATTATGTTCTATTCCTATACATAGCTTCCAGATCTTTGAAGACTCATCATTGTATATTCTAGCTTCGATCCACCTTTGTAATATATGTGGTTTTATACCCGTATCATCTAATGTACTGAAATATTGTAAAGGAGCTAGTGTTCCAGTAAATTGAACATAGCATCCTTAGTTGTAACTTTGTAAATGACATTACTATGTATTTGTTTCAGGTATTCTCTCTGCTCCATTGGATTTCTAAGTTCTCCAAAGATAAAGATTATAATGTATTTCGGCCATCATTTCCCTCTAACCTCACACATTAGGGGGCATCTGTTATCCACCTGAATGGCACCTCTCTGTCCGAGTGCTGACATCCCTCATGTTGGCACACAAAAGGACATCTATGGATTGAGGTTTTCTTAAAACACTACTACATTTTGACCAAAAATCCGACGGTCGTCATGTCGGATTTTCGACACTTCCTCGTCGCATGTATGACACTTTGGTTTTTTTTTAAGCGTCGGAAACTTGTCATCGGTTAAGCGACACTTAAGCAACCGTCGCTTAAGCGACACTTAGTTAACCGTCGCTTGAATTTAACTCATCGGTTATCCGACACTTATTAAGCGACAATGACAAATTTTTAAAAACTTTTAGACCCACTAGGCGTCGGATAAGCGACACTTATAAGCGTCGCATAAGCGACGACTGTTAATTTTTTTTTTTAAAATAATTGTAAACTGTCGGATAAGCGACACTTATAAGCGTCGCATAAGCGACGACTGTTAATTTTTTAAAAAAATAATAATTGTAAACTGTCGGATAAGCGACACTTATAAGCGTCGCATAAGTGACGACTGTTAATTTTTTTTTTTTTAAATAATTGTAAACTGTCGGATAAGCGACACTTATAAGCGTCGCTTAAGCGACGACTGTTAATTTTTTTTTTTTTAAAATTAATTGTAAATTGCTATTGATTGGGGTGGCGACATATGTTTAAAGTTTAAAGTTTTAAATGTCGAATGTTTAATGCATTGGGGGTGGCGGCATTAGTATTATATCTATTGGTTATGTCGAGGTATTATAATATTGGAATGTGGTGTGAAGAACAACCTGGTTGGTTACTCAACTATTGTGCTTGCAATGCTGCTATGCCTTCCAGCCATCTTAATTATTGGTGAGCTACAATCCTGTCCACGATGAATCAACTCCCATTGGGGTGCATTAAGTAAGCGTTCTATACCTCCTTCACAGAGTTAAAAGTCAATTATTTTCATCCCAATTACCGACCCCCCCCACCGCCAGAATAGAATCCTATTGGAGCTATGTCTTAAGTCAGGTTTGAACTGGTCGAATCTCCAATAGGTCATGAAACCCGATGGTCTCCTACTGGTCGAAGACCCCTGAAAAGACCATGCAAAAAAATCCTGTTGGATTTCCATCCTATTGAGAGAGTACCTCAAACAGGTC
>LPNX010718210.1:190363-210473 GCA_001517045.1 Pseudotsuga menziesii
TAAGATTCGTCAATGTATATTTTGATTTCCACTTGAAAAATCAAATATATTTTTTTGTCATGTAAAAAAAGAATAAATTTTTCCACAAAATGAAACTTGTCTAAATCAATCTTTGATTTATTGCAATTCACTACCATCATTTTATAATAATGATATTAATCTAATGTTAAGGCCACAACCAATCCCACAAATATGTACATGCCATACACCCCTCCACGTTTAAACCTATAATCTTTTAAAAGGAAACATGTGCTTCAAGTGTATTTTATTAAATAATTGAGAAATTTATGCAATGGAAAACCATCGCTTAAGCGACACTTAGAAGGAAAACCATCGCTTAAGCGACACTTAGAAGAAAAACCGTCGCTTAAGCGACACTTAGAAGAAACACCGTCGCTTAAGAGACACTTAGGAGGATAGCAATTTTAGCGCCGTCGCTTAAGCGACGCTTATGCCCATTATTTCAAAAAAAAAAATAATCTTTCTGATTTTTGGCACGGTTAAAATAAAAAATCCACACGCCGTCGGAAAAAACCGTCGGATTTTGGATCAAAATCTAGTAGTGAAACACTATAGATGGGCTTATTATAAAATACATTCCTCATCCATCCAGCTGGTTACTTTGACTTTTTAACTATGTCAAGTCATATCTGCGACCCTATATATATGCAACTCGCGGATCATACGCGAGTGTCGGTTGTTGCAAGTCACGTATGGATGTATACATGGGTTGCTCTTATAGTAACTCGCGGATCATACATGGGTTGTCATTCTTGATACCCGCAGATATGTCCCTTTGACATTAAAAATAAAAACACGCAATTACTTGAGATTAGTTAATCCATTTATCTTAATCTCTTTAACTGTCTCAACCTCCTCAACCTTCAAAACTGCCTTATTTCACCATGTATAAATACAGGCCTTGGGGAGGGTGTTTGGTACATACACTTGGAGAGCAAAGTTATGCTGGTGGAGTTTATACAAAAGTCTTTGGAGCAGTGGAACGTAGAATCCTTTGGCTTCAGAGGAGTCCTTGTCTCAGGTGTTGGGTTGTAATATGAACTTCGTCATTATTGCTAATAAAGAGAATCCTTCTTCCATATGTGTCTTGAATGTATCTCATGTATTGTGGTTTGATAAATGTTTATGTTTCAATATCCTATATATTATTTATCTAACCTGCTTATATATATGAATCATCTTGTATCTAGAAGATTGACTCTTGACAGTTGAAGGAGAAGCATCCCTGAAGACTTTGGAGAAGAAGCAAAGTGGAAGAGGACAAGCAAGGATCAACCGTCGTGTAACGGGTAAGTCTTTCCCATCCTCCTATTTCATTTACTGCACTCTAGAGTCAATTTCCTGCAAGTTTATTGAGTATGTTGGTAACCCTAGACCTTCGGTTATAAGGTGTTTATTCCTGTACAACAATACCCATTCAGTCAAAGCTATGGGATAGATAAAACCAGCTTTTAACAGCTTTTCAACGTCAGCCTTCACAGCCGCCGCTTTGCGCGGGTTAGCAGGTCTTAACTTTTGTCGAACCGGTTTGGCATCAGGATATGTTCGGATTTCATGTTCAACAATATATGGATTTATTCCTGGCATCTCCTCATATGACCAGGCAAAGACATCGCATAATTCCTTAAACATGGCAATATAGATGGCAATCTCTTTAGGAGAGCAACTTGCACCTATATATATGTTTTCCATGACATCAGGGTTCACAGAGATGTTAATAGGTATGGTGGTGGAAATATTTGCCATATTCCCCTTAGCAAACATTTCATCCCTAGGCAAGGGATTGATAGGTATATCAACATCTTCTTACAATCTCAACCGAAACTCTTGATTTTCTATTCTGCTTAGTTCTTGAAGAAATTAGGAACGATGATGAAGATCCTCACAAATCTTACAATGTCCACTCATGGATTCCAAAATGGCTTCATCAGAAGGTAAAACCATGTCTAAACAATCTATAGAGTTCAAAGCGTTTTCCACCCATGCAGGCAAATAGACTTCTTCCAAATCTTCTGAGACTGTTAGAGGATCTGAAATGGAATCAATAGTGGCTTGTGTGATAACTTGATAAGATACCTCCACTGTCGATAAGGGAACTTCTGGTTCATGGGGGGATGGGAGAACCCAAGGATCAGTCCTATCGACAACCATAGCTATGGACTTCGCCACACTATTAGAACCAATATAATTAACCGGGGCTGGAAGATCAAACGTGCCCATCAATGATGTGTACATTCCGACCCCCAAGCTCTGTGCAGTAGGTTTGACCTGATCAACCAATGGCACAGTGGACTCATTAGATTCTAAACGACCTTTTTGAGTATAATCAAGTTGATCAATAGTAACCAACTTTCCCTCATGTGGAAAAACCACTACACGAAAAATGGCCGATGCAATAGCGGACATCGCATAAGTCCAATTCCTTCCCAGAAGCAGATTGTAGTCCAAAGGAGCATTAATCACTTCTACCTCAATAGACACTGCTTTTCCTGCCAACTTAATTTCAAAATCTGGTAGGATACCATGTGGACGAAAGGACCGTCCATTAAAAGTAGTAAGCAGAGTGTTTTATGGGACCAGCTCGGGGATCCAAGAGCTTTCCAACAGGTCAAGGACATAACAGATGTAGAAGCACCCTCGTCAACAACTACCCTTCCAATGGTCTTTCCACCATGGATGGCATCTATTGATAAGGCTACATGGTAAGGTAGGTGAATTTTGACATCAGATAAATGAAATTTCGTCATGAGACTCGATGAGTCCATGCTGCCTAAAGCTGCTAAGAGGGCGTCCCATTGGGCATGACAACTCTGTAACACCTCTAAAGCTGACATTGCACACGGGGTTTGAGCTAAATCTTCAACCACGAGTTTGAAGCAGCCTTAGCGTTAGGGTTATGCAAGGTCTTCTTGAAGACACCTTTTGGTATCTTTAGCATAGTTTTAGCAGGTTTCTCTATTGTAAGAGGGTTAGAAGTTTCACCTACATCTTTACCCTTCTCAGGAGTCTCTTTCTCATAATTTTTATTCCTTTTCTGCAACAAAGTCGAAGATCAAACCATGTTGATGTAATTTGGGTTAGGGGAACTTTGATTTCCCCCTGCTACATTAGAAGCTGAAGCTGAGTTCTATCCTTGGGGAAAAGGATCCTTCAGGATAGCCAGTTGTTGAGCTTTAAGCAGCTTCTCGGATTGATCCATAAGGGAACAAGGTGAGTAAGGTGGTCCTCGTGGCACAAATTACATGGGAAATTGACCTTCTTCTTTTCTTTCTTGCCCCCATCAGCATTGTTCATGGGATTTTGCTTGTTTTGGTTTCCCTCTCCCTTCTTTCCTTTCTTTTTCTTCCCGCCGGGCTGCTGATTGCCCTTCTGAGAGGTTTGTGCAAAAACATTTGCACTCTAGGGAGGAGGGGGAAGCCTTTGCTGCCTTCGCCGTAGACTACTTGATAAACAACTGATGAAGTTTCTTAGCCAAAGATTCTATGGTGGAAGAGTTAACAGACTCAACCACACCATCGGCATGGGGTCCAAGTTTAGGCTTCTCCGCATCGTGCATAGGCCTCGATGCCTCATGGATAATCTCATACAAGATCCCAGATTGTGAATAAATCAAATCCAATTGTTGGGCCCTGAGAATGGATTCTTCTTCATTCGTCACTCCTGAGGTGGATACGTCCTTAGATATGTAGGGTAACAGGGATTTAAGGAACCACTCTAGAAGAAACTCAGGAGGGATAGTGGCTTTTATAAGGCTCTTCCACTTCCTCCATTCTTGGATGTGATCTGAGATGTGGGTAGCCTTGTTCTACCTAAAGGTAGACAACAAGTCCATTCCGAAATCATATCGGACCGGAAGCTGAAAGTGGCTAAGAAATGCACTAGCCAAGTCCCAGAAACTACTGAAAGTAGCAGAAGGCAATTCAATATACCATTTTTCCGCAGTACCTGTGAAGGTTCTCTGGAACATCCTCAACCTAACTGAATATTCATTCAGTGAATTTGAAGAACACCATAAATGGAATGTGGTGGCATGAGCCCTAGGATCTTCACCAACTTTTTCCTCGAATTTAGGGATGTCCGATGGCAATTTGGTGGGAACATGTGGCCACAAGGGGTCATGCCTGACTGGGTCATTCATCAATTTTGACCAATCTGGAAAATTTAAGGTTTCCAGGAATGAAAGTTTCGGTCGAACTGGGGTAGTAAATGTGCCAGCCTGGGGATTAGAGGGACCTGCCCCTGAATGCCCATAGGTAAAAGTGGGGTTGCCCCCTACCACCGGTTGCAAAATGGGTAGATTACTCTGAAATGGATTCCATCTGTAAGCCACAGGATTGTGTGTGGGAGGTGCAGTATAAGAAGTTTGTGCCATCCCCATAGAAATAGGGGTCTGAAAGATAGGAGCCGGTATCCCTCCGCTGAACAACGAAAAGGGAGAGCTCGTAAACAAAACCGAAATCGAAGTTTGGAAACTTTTCCCATAAGAGGTATTGTTCCCAAAATGCCCTCCTACATAGGAAGGTGATGGCCCTACGCATGGAGTGGATGGGGGAATGTGCCCCCCATTCCAAGGAAATCCTTGGATGAACACCAAGGATCCTACCGGACCACTCTGGGTAGTATATGGAAAGGAAGAAGGAATAGTAGGTATACTAGGGATCCCAGTAAGCATGTCACTAGAAGTACTTGCTAGGTTTGAGTGAACCGATGGTTGAACCACCCGACTCGCTGGAGTCAAAGGTGTAGAAGGTATACTAGATCTAGGGGCACTTACTGGGTGAGGTAGTACCCATTCAACCGAAACGACTGAGGTGAACACAAAAGAACTTTCTCCCGCAGAAGACATAATCCTACCCACAGGGACACCTAAAACAGGTGAATCAAAAGGTCTAAACTGAACGATCACAGGATCATTTAAATCAATCAAGGGTGTATTAAAGTTTCTCACAAACTCGTCAGTATGCAAGTCTTCTATCTCAACTATATCAAGATCAAAACGGTTAGCTATAAGTTTTGGTTCACCTAGAACTTCACTTATCCCTACCGGTTCAAATGAATCGTCTGTGTCCAATCTCCGCCTTTGGGGTGGAGGTGGAGGCTCCAATGTGACGAGAGGAGGAATGTTTCTCAACCTTCTTGACCTTCTAATAGGTTGGTCCTCCATGATTGAAAATTTGACAAATCAAACCCTAAGGCCAACTAAACATAGGCAAAACCACAGAGCATACACTATAAAAATACTAAATCCTCAGACAATCAGTCAAGGGTGAAAGATGTACTTTCCCAAAGAAAGCTGAAGAACGATTACTTGGCGTCCTTGAAGTGGTTCTTAGGCATAAGCGGAGGAATCACCCAACCACCCTCCTACACTTACAAGAAGGGTTACTTTCCAAGCCCGTCCAAGGTGAACTAGAAATAGCCTTCCGGTTTTGTTGGGCTATAGGGCAGACCCGGGCTTTATACCATTAACTTCGCACCAAAAAAAGACCCACAGTGTTGGCCCTTTTAGCAACGACCTACGAATAGGTTGCAGTCTCACCCGAAACAGCTATGGGGCGCCGCAGAATTAGGTTTCTACAAGCAGAAGAGAGATATTACTGTACCTTTAGCTTCTAACAATTATAATCATAAAATGTAGAGCTTTAATAGTTACTTATTTAGCTTCACGGTTAGATAAACAAACAGTGCCTTTCTTAACCCTTTACTAGGAATTCCAGCAAAGTTAGTTTTTAGCAGTGATCTTACTTATCAGTTATATATTTATCAATGCATAAAATAACATAACCACAACACACGATATAACTTGGTTCATCCCCAGCTTGGGGGTTACGTCCACAGAACTGTGTTTTATTCACCTCTTTACAAAAAGCATAGTTCTGATCTGTGCACTCAGCTGCATATCCCTTCAAGTCCTCAAAGCTGCGCACATAGCTGCAGGCCTCTGCACACATAGCTGCAGATTTCCTCAATCACCCAAAACCCTCTGTGCACATAGCTGCAGAGGTCGTCCATGCACCCAGCTGGGACTTAACCTTTTTACAAACAAGCCTTAACTTCGCATGAATTCATCTTACATCAAAAGCCTAAACTGACTTCTTTACAAGAGTGCTTATTTATAGTGCACTTATTACAAAACCATGGGCTTAAACCATGGGCACCCTGAACCCTAAACCCTGGACTTAAGCCATGTGTTTATTACAAAAAAGAAGGTTTTTACTCAACCCCGACACCCCTAAGACTGTTTTGAGTTGTAACTCTGCTTACAACTTCCACAAAAACCATGGAGTTACCAAAATTAGGGACCGTTAAGGTGCGCGCCCCAATAGGCCCCTAAGACTCACCAGTGTCCCGTCCCTGGACACACTACTATTTTTCAGGTGGGAGAATTTTGTTGGTGAAGATAGTGAATTGCTTGTTGAGGCCACGCATGATATTGTCGGCTACTTTCTCCTTCTCCACCAACTCATGCAATGCTGTCGTTAAGGCTTCGCTAGCCTTTTCTCGTGCAAATGCATCAAACTCCTTGAGAACTGTGAGTTGGCTGTCCACAACAGTACTCAATTCTAAGGCCTCGTTGACAAGGGGCTGCATATCATTTTCTAGCAGTGTTGATTTTGTTCTGTACGACTCAATCTCCTGCTGGATTTCCTTGGTTTGTTTTACCTTAATCATTTTCTGCACAGGGGGCAGAGTCCTAATTTCCACTTTTACTGCATCCAACTCTGCTTGTCGTTGCTTGATGGTTTCCTGTAGCTTCTGTACTTTGGGGTTTTCCTGCAGTGCTGTCCAGGTGTCGACACTTTCTTCTAGAAACTTGGCTGCGCTGCCAACGATATCTAATATTTTTGCTGCTGAGGCCTGAATGTCTACACGGTGCTACTCTCTGACCTCTAGTGGGATTTCTGGGATAATGTAGAGTTGAAGCTCTGCAATCTGAAGCTCCGCAATTTGAGCCTCATACTCTGCTTTAAGCTTCTCTATTTCACTACAATACTGATGTGCGTAGTATTTTAGTTTGGCGATTCTTTGCTCCGGTTCTTCCTCATTCTGGATGTCGAAGCTAGGAAGACTTCGACACCCCTCCTCCAATACTCGCGCCAATGTGACCTGCTTATGTTCTGCGTCTCTCTTTATCTGCTCCGCTTCCTCCAAATGTGCTTCTAGGCTATCGTTCTGCTTCCTGGTATTTTCCAACAGTATTTGTGGGTGGTGGTCTCGGGCTTGGAGTTCCTTCGCGATGGTTGACTGGCAGAGATGTAATTCCATCATGGACATCTTAGTGTAATCTATTCCAACTATCATGCTCATCTCCACGCGAGTTGCTGCATCAGTTATGATGAGCGCAACACTTGAGACTTGTCTCCGGTGTTCTCTAACCGGCCATTGTCTTGTGTTTGGCTACGCAGGTACTGGGGCACTACTTGCTACCCCGCCCATCGCTGATTTTTTTGCTAAATCCCTCAGCTCCAAGATTTTCTTTGTTACACTGGTGATGGCATCAAGATGCGTGTCTGCAAACTCTGACCATTTATTGGTGAGAACTTTTGTGGATTTTGACAAAGCCTGATTAAGCTCTTCACTTGTTAGGTTCGGCTCTTCGTTGATATTCTTATCTTTCGACACTTTCTTTTTCTTTCGAGACTGAATTTTGGTCACTTCTTCGGCCTCTGGTGACTTGCGCTTATCTGGCCGATTAGGATCTAAGATAGTTTTGACCGACTCCTCTTCTTCTCCTTTGTCTCCCCCATCTCCACCCTGGTCGGTTTCACTCTGCTGCGACTCAGTTTGCTCTTTGTTGTCCTCTAGGGTATCTTGCTGTTGTGTCTGACTAGGGCTAGCTCCCACATTGGTGACCGGAGGGATTGGGATGTTGGGATTTGTTCCTTCATCCTTCAGCCATTCAGCTAGCCATTGCTGAATTACCACGAGGATGTCGTCTTTGGTCACCACATATGGCAACTTCCAACATGCCTTCTTCTGATCTGCGCGGGCATGGATAAAGACATTGTGCATGTTGGACCTGAAATTGGCCACTCCATCATATTGAGAGAATAGCTCATTATTGAGTCCCGGGGTCTTGACAATCTCATATGAGATACTCATGGTGTAAAAGGCGAACACAGTGTTCTTCATCTGCTGGGATGCTTTGTCCTATGACACCTAGAGTGATGCGTACCTCATTGCACTTGACATGCTTGGAGGTACATCAATAAACTGCGCCTTGGTGGGCTCTTTCCACCCGATCAGGGAAATAAGTATGATCATCCATGAATAGTGAAAGGGTCTACCTTTATCCTGTGCATCGCGGGCATATTCAAGAAATTCCTTAGCGATGTATGTTACCCAGTTGTAAATGTAGCCTTCCGCACAGTTCACAGCAATACTAACAATCGGGGCATGCACTTCATATGGTTTGCACTTTCTCATCAATTTGCAGGCTAAGAGTTCAGCTGTGAAGCGAATGTTGTGATGCTGAATGGCCGCAGTTTTATACCCTCACTTCCCTTTCATCAGCCCGAAGCGTTCCTTCATGCTATGTGCTAGCTTCACATATTCATGCTTTCCCAAAAAATCAATGGTAGGGTCAGGTCCTTCCTTCAGCAGGCCTGTAATCTGCTGAATGATTTCTTTATTGATAGTGATTTTCTGGTTTCCGATCCATAGGTACCCATCATGTACCAATGCAAATAATTGTTTGACCACCACGGTTACCTGTGTGCTGCGTCCAAAGTGGGGCACATCAAGCATCTTCAACAAACCAGCTTTGTCCAAGCCAGCAGCCCACTATTTTACTTCTAATAATGTCGCTTTAGTCTCCTGATAGCGGACAGAGTGTAAGTATTTCCCAGATGCGAACTGTGGAAATTTCCCATGATCATTTGTATCATGGTCGGCGTACTTGAGCCGGTCTATTTTCCCTGGCATTGTCCCGACCAACTGCACACCTGGTGGCAGTGAAGGGGTGTGTAATGTGAAATTCTTGGTCCATCGAGGGAGCTGAACTCCTGGTCGAACTGGCAGAAGATATGGTGGACACTGCGGTTCAATGTTCTCATCTTCTTTAGATGGGACCTCTACTGAGCAAGACGGATTCATCTCGAGATCCTCTGGTGTTTTCCTTGATTGCTGGTGTCTGTCTTCGTTCTGCTTCAAATGAACTTCAAGTTTAAATTTTTTTTTCTGGTAGAGCGTGTCTGCATTAGCTGGGTCAATGCTAGGGGAGTCTCTTCGTGGGTTACAGATGCAGGTGGGTGGCTAAAAAGGTGCGGCAGACCCTCCTGTTCAAATTCTCTCACTAACTTTTGAAGCTCACTGTCAGCTGACATGGATGCAATTGTAAAACTCAAGAAATTGCAGAATGCAAATGTTGCGGGTGTGGGCGTCTTCTTATAGAATCCATCCATGACATCTTTCATAACTGTGCATTGATGATACCAAATCTGACAGAGATCTTGTCCAAACGGTGGTAGATTTTCCAAGAACTCATTAATTCAGGCAGTAAATATAGGTAGCATACCGGTGCCGCCAATTTTGATTTCTTCCAACGGTCGTATTTTAAGCTTCGACACATCTTTCCTTTTTCGGCACAAGCAGTGACTCTGGCTGCACCAAAATAAGGACATTCATCATTTCCTGATACCAGCTTCCACCTGGCTTCAAACTTCAACCCATGACAGAATGTCTTCCACCACCTCAATAATTCTTTTCATTGTTGAGAACCCTGTCGGAGATAGGTCCTGATATTCATGGAGAAGTTGGGTCACTTTTCTCACCATTTCGTCATCCCAATAATCTCCACTAGTAGTGTACTTAGGGTTTTCTTCTGACCCAATGTTTACGGTCCGCGTCTTCAGGGGCTGAGTCACTTCAGGTGCTTGAACTGCCGGCCCATGTACTTCGCAGTGTCCTTCTGACTCAGGAATGTTAATGTTGCGTGGATCGTCATCCTCATCAATTGCGAGGTTATAACATTCTACTGCATTGGCTTCTTGTGCCTTCCAATCAGGTTGGTATTCTACTATTTCTTGATCATCAAATACTTTAGTATGGATCAACCTAACAGCTACGTCCAAAGCAGGAGAAGCCTCATTAATAGAAAATGTTAGCACAAAACTATCAACAAGACAATCCCAACTTAAAGTACCATGGTGAAGCTCGACCTCCGCATACCAGTTCTTTGCTATAGGTTCCAAGGTGTGCACAAACCTATGTACCCATTCTTCATGAGGTACATGCTTCCATGCCTCATAGCATTGCTCCAAATTTCCCTGAGGACTAGTCTTACCACTAAACCTGCTTCGCACCTCCTGAGGTTGGTCCCTGAATCTTAGGTAAAGGGAATTCTAGCACGCTTCCCAACTATGAATGTACTTTTTGTGATCATTCCACCATCTAGCTGCTGTGGCTTTGAATACTGACTCCAGAGTCTCCATTTTCTGTGAGTCTGGTACCTGCTCTGAGAATTGCACAATAAACTCTTCTGGGTCTGTCGAACCATCAAAAATAGGTAAGGTTCTTATCTGTGAGCCAAGCCATCTGAGAGACTTGGTAATTCAGGCACGTCGATGGCCATGTAGCTCATACAGTCTATTCTGCCAATTCTCTAGGCCATCATCTGAATCTGTCATGCAGGAGTTGTCACACTGCCAATCCATGATACCTCCAGCATTAGGATCAACATAATCTTCTTCCTTCGCTGTGATATTGTAGATGTGGTCCAAAACATCCTGGTCTTAATCTTTTATTGGCTCTGTGTATCTCTCTCCTTGAGAAGGATCCAATGGGACTATGACTCTTAGTCATTTCCCTTCGAAAGTCATCTATCTCTTCTTCAGGTTGATTACTGCATCATTATCTATTGCCCATTCAATTCCTAGTAGTGCTGGATAGGGGTTGTTGTCATCAATTATTTCAATTACCTCAAAGTCTGCTAAGGTACTGATTCCATCGATATCTACGGATACACTAGGGAGTCTTCCTAGGAGCACAATCTTCTGCTGATTGGATAATCTCAACTGTATAGGGGACCATTCTGATACACTAGGGAGTCTTCCTAGGAGCACAATTTTCTGCTGATTGGATAATCTCAACTGTATAGGGGACCATTCCAAAATAGGTTTTCCCATTTGTTCCCACGTCTGCTTAGTTAAGACATTTACTTCTGATCCTAGGTCCAGGATGACATCAATTATGTCATATTCTCCTATCTGAGCATTCAATCTCATTTCCCTACCAGTTCTTCTGACTCTATGAACAGTTTTTTGCTTACCAGAACTTTGTTGAGGTTCGCAAGAAGCAATAACTTTCTACAACTCATTTAAAGCATTCTGATTTCTCAAGAGCTTCATACAACTCTGTAAAAAGGAGGACAGTGTACTTACTTTATCTGTCAAATATTCTTGTGACTGCGACTGCTGCTGAGGTTGTTGCGCAGGTACTACTGATGTGTTGGGGTCAGCAAAGTCTCTCTTGGCTTCCATAAATGTCTCTTTTTCTCTTTCGACATCAAATGCAGGGATTTTTTCTGTGGCCTTCCGAACCCAAGCCTCGGCAGGGTGTTTCTCCTTGTTCCACACTTCTGTCATAGCTCCACTCCTGCTAACAACATTAATGGCTGGGGCAGGTTGTTGCTCCATAGAAATCAGCTGAATATTCTAAGTAGGGGCACTATTTATTTCTTGAATCTTCACTATCAGTTGCGGGCATTGCTCAATCACATGGTCGCCAGCTCTGCAATATTGACATGTCGTAGTTGGGTTCCGACAGTCTCTAGCGAGATGTCCTGCCTGGTTACAGTTATAGCACAGAAACTGGCCTCGACCTCTGCCAGCCATACCACCACGACCACGACCTCCAAAAGCTCCGTGACCTGATGTACTACCGCGGTAACCATATCCATCATTGCCTTGGCCATCATTTTGTACCCGATAAGCATCGTAAGTTCATTCTCTCATGAGATCAAAGCTGCGACAATCATCTTCATTGTGTCCCACTGATTTACAAAACTTAAAATAAGGGTTCTTAGGGACTTGCACATACCTTTGCAGAAGATAGCAGTCTTCAGGTTGATGCTGGCCAGTTGTCCTATAGATCTCACAATATAGAACACTAGGGTTGAATGGGTTTGGTGCAACAGAATTCAGGAAATTTCTTACCACAGGACACTGTTCCTTGTCGTGACCCTCTGTCCGACATCGTGTACACCAAACCTCTTTGTGACTAGCTTTCCCTTTTTTCATATCACGAAGCTCCAGAGCCATCGCTGCCAACTGCTCTTGTATTTGAGCGATACCAGAATTATCTTCGACCGGGGCTGTTTCAAGCTTTATAGCGATTTCCAAGGCCTCCTGCCGATCCGTAACATTCTGTTGCATGAGTGGAGTCCTGATGTGTGGTAACAGAGCTGCGATGAACCATTCCTTATGCTGTGTTGGTCCAATAGTGAAATTGACTTGATCTAGCAGAACTTTGAACCTCTGATCAAAGTCCCACACTGATTCTCCTCGCTTCTGCTAGATTTCCTTTAATTCAGTGATACACTGCAACTCTGATTTAGGATTCTTAAATTCTTTTATCATTTTTGCTTTTCTATCAGACAAGGCATGGTTCTGAGTGCTGGAAAACTTCATGAACCAGGTCAGAGCACGGTCTCTGAAAGAAGTAACCAGTTGCGCTCTTTTTGTATCTTGATCCGTAATGTTCTTAGCAATCCACACTGCTTCGCATAAAAACCAGAACTGTTCTAGATCCTCTGATCCAGTTCCTTTGAAAACATGGAGCTTAATTTCATCATTCATATGGGCCATCGCAGATCTAGGGGAGGAGGGAGGGGGACTGGTAGTAGGCAGGGGGGAACTTACTGGGGTAGACTGACCTGCGACAGGAATACTCGAGCTAGGGTTAATTTCAGACTACGACGTGTTCTCAGGGATAATAGGTCTTCGCTGCGGGGTTACCGAAGGGTTTCCAACAGAAGGTTTCTCCAGGTTCTGAGACTGCTGGAATTATGGGGTTAGAATCAGTATTCTGACCTAGGGTATAGGACTCAAAATTTCTCTTGTACCTTTTTCCACTTCGCAGCAAACCACTTTTCTCGTCGAAGGTACTTTCACTTGCAAACATAAGTTAGTAGTGCTAAATCTAACAGTTTGATTCAATGAGCAATATACCTTTTTCAGCCAATAGCATTTTAATTCTCAAACTAAATGAATTCAAGTACTTACCCCTTGGTCCTTTGAAAAACTGTCGTTTGGCTTCGCTGAAGGACGTACTTGTGTCAATGGTGAACTCCGTCACAAATGCTTCAAGGGTTTGCGTTGTCCAGAAATCAACAGCGTGGGATATCTCGTTGTTCACCCTTTTCAGTATATTAATTCTTGTGGGGGTCCAATCAGGAAACTGACATTATTGGAAGTTCGTCCTTCTCTCTGTTAACCTGGATAACCACTGGTGCAACTCTATGTGGATACTACCAAAGAAAATTTCATATTCATCAGAAAAAACATACCTTTGTAAAAAGTCGTTTGCACTACGATGCGAATCTTTGTTCTCTTGTACAACAAAGTTCAGATAAGTCTCTTCAATCCAATCACCGATTTCGTTCACTGAGGGTATCCAAAACATAGCCCTCGAGGTACGACGTAAACCCCTCTTGAGCAGATACTGAGTTAAACCAGCAATGGAACCATTTTGTTGGGCTATAGGGCAGACTCGGGATTTATACCATTAACTTCGCACCAACAAAAGACCCACAGTGTTGGCCCTTTCGGCAACAACCTACAAACAGGTTGCAGTCTCACCCGAAACAGCTATGGGGTGCCACAGAATCAGGTTTCTGCAAGCAGAAGAGGGATATTACTGTACATTTAGCTTCTAACAATTATAATCATAAAATGTAGAGCTTTAATAGTTACTTATTTAGCTTCGCGGTTAGATAAACAAACAATGCCTTGCTTAACCCTTTACTGGGAATTCTAGCGAAGTTAGTATTTAGCAGTGATCTTACTTATCAGTTATAAATTTATCAATGCATAAAAGAACATAACAACAACACAACAAAAACCACAACACACGATATAACGTGGTTCACCCCCAGTTTAGGGGCTACATCCACAGAACTGTGTTTTATTCAACTCTTTACAAAAACCACAATTATGATCTAAATGTCAAGAGACTAAACATGTTTACCTAGGTATGAACCCTAAATGTCAAGAGACTAAAGGCTACCTTATCTATACCAATAGTCTGGGGGGATAGTCACAATCCTGACTTGTATGCATGGGCAGGGTAGCTGAGCCCAAAACTCTGTCTAGGACAGAATCCCCAGATGCGTAAAAATCTTGATTTACATTTTGACAAGGAATTGGAGGGTTATCTCCTCAATCCAATGCCTCCACACAGCCTCGTGCTTGACTCTCGTTTGAGAGAAGCTTCCCAGATACAATTGATAAAGTCAAGGATTTACCTAAAGAAAGGTCCACTATGTCTAAATTTTAAAACTTATGGGAAGTTTACACTTCCTATCCCACAAGTCTAGCCTAAGCTAGTAGGTGAAAGGCCCCTAAAAACAAAAATTACTAGTAAAATTTAATTATTGCATTCATTTTAAAGGGTTGTTTCTTACTCAGAAGGAAATGGAGTGATGCACTATGGTGTTTTTGAATCGATAAGAAATAAAAAAGTAAAGGTGTATTTTTTCAAAGCAAATTACCACTATTAAAGCAAACTTCTTTTTCTTTTTGTAAATATATATTAATGAACAAATGGAAACGATAAAAAGAAACTAAGACTATGTTTTTTTTTGTAGTTTTTGAGATTATATTTTAAAATTGAAATGAAAACTACTTATGCAAAAGAAAATGCAAAAGCTTGACAATGTTTTTCTTTTCACTTTTTTAAAATGCTCAAACTCTACCATGCACCTAAAATGCACTAAATTTGAGTATACTTGGATCTAATCAACTGTATAAAATAAGCAAACTGAAGTAAACATGTCAAAAGAACCAAGAATCAACCAACAAAGGGAGACTAGGAACCCTAGCTTGGGTGCACACAATGACAAAAGATCATTGTAAACTCATAAAGGTAAGTGAAAAACAAACTACTATCACAAAGATAGACTGGAAAAGCAATGCCCAAAACCCTGATCACTGATCCAGACAGAGAGACTTCACCTTATAACCCAAACAGGCCAAGCTACTTCAACATGCAAACAGAAGACAATCCAAACAAAAGAAACCCAAGGGCTTTATGAAAAAGAACAAAATGTGGTCACCAAGGTCTTCAGACAAACAACACAGTATCCATAAAGAAAGCCAACTAACAAACAGGAATTACACAAAGAGAGGGAAAAGCAAACCCTATCCTAAAAATTCATATTTCCAGGCTTGTACACGACTATGTATAAGGGCAGCTCGCGTACTGTACGCGACTGTGTAGCAGAGCAACACGCGTACAGGTACAATTTTTTTCTCAAAAAATAGGAAAAATATACAAGGATTTCAAACACTTTTATAAGGACGAACCAAGATAAAAGAACACACACAAACTTCAAGGCAAAGACTGGTTAGGGGTGACAGAAACAACCTACAGTAGTCTGGGCTCCCCAATGGAGTCGCCAATTCTGTTGTACAGGAATAAACACGTTATAACCGAAGGTCTGGGGTTACCAACATACTCATGAAACTTGCAGGAAATCGACTCTAGAGTATAGAAAAGGAGATAGGAGGATAGAAAAGACTCACCCGATACAAGACGGTTGATCCTAGCTTTGTCCTCTTCCGCTCTGCTTCTCCTCCAAAGCCTTCTGGGATGCTTCCCCTTCACCTGTCAAGAACAAATCCTCCAATGCAAGATGATACATGTATATAAAACAGGTTAGATAAATCATATACAAAGTGCTTAGTCATAAGTATTCATCAAACCATGATACATGAAAGACATTCAAGACACATATGGAAGAAGGATTCTCTTTATTAACAATAATGAATGAGTTCAGATTACAACCCAACGCCTAAGACAAGAACTCCTCTGCAACCAAAGGATTCTGAGTTCCACTGCTCCAAATAATTCTGAATAGACTCCACCAGCATAAATTTTCTCTCAAGTATATGTGATTAATACCCTCCCCAAGGCCTTTATTTATACTTGGTGAAATAAGGCAGTTTTGAGGGTTAAGGAGGTTGAGACAGTTAAGGTGATTATGGTTAAGGGATTAACAAATCTCAGATAATCCTAATTTATTATTTTTAATGTTGAAGGAAGATGTATGCGGGTATCAATACTGGCAACTCGCGTATGACACACGAGTTGATCTAAGGGTAACTCGCGTACAAATCTGTACGCGAGATGCAATAACCGATACTTGTGTACAACACGCGAGTTGCATATAGGAAGAGTCGCGTAGAGGACTTGAAATATTTAAAGATAAAAATAACCAGTTGGATGGATGATAAATTTAGTTCATAATATGCCCATCTATAGTGTTTTAGGCAACCCTCAATCCATAAATGTCCTAATGTGTGCCAACATAAGGAATGTCGGCACTTGGACGGAGAGGTGCCATTCAGGTGGATAACAATGCCCTAGATTTGGGAGCACCTCTCTACAAAATGGGGTTTTGGCTTATGGGATAATGGAGAAAATGGGAGAGAGGGGTGAATGAATTGAGAGATGTGGGTCTCAAGGCACTCACACGGGAAGCATAATGATAGGGAGAGAAAGAGTGTTTTGAGAGTGTCCCCCACCCCTGTATTTATAGTTTTTTCTTGATATTTTAGGGTTTTAAGCCTTTGGTCAAGGCTTTAGCCCATTTTTTGGGCTTTAAGCCCCCTTTCGCTCAATTCTTAGCTCCTTTGGGGATTTTAATCTCCTTTGAGGGGGTTTAGCCCCTTTTTGGAGGTTTTAGCCCCTATGAGAGCTATTTTGGCTCTTTTTAGGGGTTTGTAAGCCCTTTTTATGTTTTTTGAGCCTTCATAAGGGTGTGGGGGTCAAATAAGGGTAGTGAAATAGATGTTTTTGGGTGGCATACGTCATGTAGAGATAATCAGGTAATTTTTTGGGTTAACAAATTCCCCCCTGATGTGTGAGGGTAGGAGCTCATCGTATGGCCAATGGAAATCATAGGTTTTTTCTGGGGAGAGGTGGTGCTTCGTGAGCTGGGGCATGGTGGCTTTTGGTTTTTGTATTAATATGGTTCCCATCAATGGGTGAGATACAAATAATGTGTGACATGTATATGGATGAGGCGGGAATCCCCATGCTCATAATGATGTCAAAAGAATAATGTGATGTAAGCTCTACAATGCAAAGCTGATCATGTACAATTGTTGTTGCAATAGTGGTTTCCTCAATGAGAGGATGAATACAATACTGATCTGAAGACCTGATACATTGGACCCATGGCATTCTCATGGAATGCTATATCTTCATGACTGATGGTATGCTAGATCTGGAATGGTACATAATTGTAGGGACTCACTGATGGAGAGTTAGAGTCTCTGTGGTACCAATATGTTGTATCAACCATAAATCTATATAGAAGCACTGCTGTAGGGCTTTTGAACACTTCCTCCAACGCAACCTGGAAATCACAAGGGACATGAACATGTTTGGGTCCCTCAATAGACTCATCAAATTTCTAGAGTCAGGTGACATCCAAGGTCTTCAACCAAATACTGCACGGACCAATAAACTGTATGAATATCAACGGTGTGATGATGTAGCTGGAGTCGAGCACATGAGACACAACCATCCAGAGAGGCACTAAGGACTACTCTCAAGTGGTCCAAGGAACTCATCAATGAGGTTAATGAAACCAGGATACAGGGACCTCTAGGTCTATCCTTTGGAATATATGTATTGTCATAGATAGAGGAAGACCTGCAACTGGCCAACATAATGGTGTTTCCTTGACCAAAAGCAAGAGGGAGATAACTAAAACATGTGAGACAATGTAAGGGCTAATCCACTGAATGGGGGGGTGGAATAGGGGTAGGGGGAGTGTAGTGGACTCGAACTTCCTTTGTTTAGAGTATGACGGCAGGGCGAACCAGGCAGCAAATGAAACTGACTCATGGGAAAGGGATCATAGCTATAATACCGAGGATGTAGCTGGAAATGGAAATACTTGGGGGAGGTAGAAACTTTTGGTATTGATGCAATCCAAGGAATACACATCAAAAAATACTCTAAACAAAGGCAACCCAAAGTGGAAATGTTGTTGAACTATTATATGTGGGGTGGTGTCTATGTTGGGGCACGCACCTTAACAATCCTTAATTTTGGTAACTCCGCGGTTTTTGTGGAAGTTTGTAAGTGGAGTTGCAACTCAAAATAGTCTTAGGGGTGTCAGGGTTGAGTCAAAGCCCTCTGTTTTTAATTAACTCATGGTTTAAGTCCAGGTTTTAGGGTTCGGGGTGCCCATGGTTTAAGCCCATGGTTTTGTAATAAGTGCACTTGTATAAATACGCACTTTTGTAAAAGAGTCGGGTTAGGCTTTTGATGTAAGATGAATTGATGCAAAGCTAAGGTTTGTTTTGTAAGGAAGGTTAAGTCCCAGTTGTGTGTGTGGAAAACCTCTGCAGCTATGTACGCAGAGGGTTTTGGGTGATTAAGAAGATCTGTAGCTGTGTGCGCAGAGATCTGCAGCTTAGTGCGCAGCTTTGAGGAATTGAAGGGATCTGTAGCTGAGTGCGCAAATCAGAACTATGGTTTTTGTAAAGAGTTGAATAAAACACAGTTCTGTGGATGTAGCCCCTAAACTGGGGGTGAACGATGTTATATCTTGTATTGTGGTTCTTTTGTGTGGTTGTTATGTTCTTTTATGCATTGATAAATATATAACTAATAAGTAAGATCACTGCTAAATACTAACTTCGCTGTGAATTCCCAGTAAAGGTTTAAGTAAGGAACTGTTTGTTTATCTAACCGCGAAGCTAAATAAGTGAATGTCAAAGCTCTGTATTTTATTATTATCATTTTTTAGAAGCTAAAGGTACAGTAATATCCCTCTTCTGCTTGCAGAAACCTGATTCTGCGGCACCCCATAGCTGTTTCGGGTGAGACTGCAACCTGTTCGCAGGTTGTTGCCGAATGGGCCAACACTGTGGGTCTTTTGTTGGTGCGAAGACAAAATTATAGAACCTGGGTCTACCCTAAGCCCAACAAATTGGTTCCATTGCCGGTTGAACTAAGTATCTACTTAAGAGGGGTTTACGTCATACCTCGAGGGATATGTTTTGGAGACCCTCAGTGAAGGAAATCGGTGATTGGATTGAAGGGACTTATCTGAACTTTGTTGTACAAGAGAACAAAGATCCATGTCATAGTTCAAATGACTTTTTACAAAGGTATGTTTTTTCTGATGTTTATGAAATTTTCTTTGGTAGTATCCACATAGAGTTGCACCAGTGGTTATCCAGGTTAATAGAGAGAAGGACAAACTTCCAAGAAGGTCAGTTCCCTGATTGGACCCCTGCAAGATTTAATATATTAAAAAGGGTGAACAATGAGATATCCCAATCTATTGGTTTCTGGACAACGTGAACCCTTGAAGCATTTGTGATGGAGTTCGCCATTGACACAAGTATGTCCTTCAGCGAAGCCGAATGACATTTTTTCAAAGGGCCAATGGGTAAGTACTTGAAGTCATTTAGTTTGAGACTTAAAATGCTATTGGCTGAAAAAGGTATATTGCTCATTCAATCAGACTGTTAGATTTAGTATTACTAACCTATGTTTGCAAGTGAAAGTACCTTCGACAAGCAAAGTGGTTTGTTGCGAAGTGGCAAAAGGTATAAGAGAAATTTTGAGTCCTATACCCTAGGTCAGAATACCGAGTCTAACCTCATAAGTGTAGCAGCCTCAGAGCCCGAAGAAACCCCTTATGTTGGAAATCCTCCGGTAACCCTATAGTGAAGACCTATTATCCTTGAGCACCTGGCGCAGTCTGAAAGTAACCCTAGCCCGAGTATTCCTATCGCGGGTCAGTCTACTTCAGTAAGTTCCCCCCCGCATACTACCAATCCCCCTCCCCCCCCTCCTAGATCCGCGATGGCCCATATGAATGACGACATTAAGCTCCATGTTT
>LPNX010718210.1:210897-298598 GCA_001517045.1 Pseudotsuga menziesii
TACCATGGTAGTACATCAGGTCGCAGATCTTTTGGAGGTCGTTGTTGTTGTGGTATGGCTGGCAGAGGACGAGGCCAGGTTGTGTGCTATAACTATAACCAGGCAGGACATCTAGCTAGAGACTATCGAAACCCAACTACGACATGTCAATATTGTAGAGCTGTCGACCATGTGATTGAGCAATTCCTGTAGCTGACAGCGAAGATTCAAGAAATAAATAGTGCCCCTACTCAGAATATTCAGTTGATTGCTGTGGAGCAACGACCTGTCCCAGCCATTAATGTTGTTACCAGGAGTGGAGCTACGACAGAAGTGCAGAACAAGGAGAAATAGCCTGCCGAGGCTTGGGTTCATAAGGCCCCAGAAAAAATCCCAACATTTGATGTCGAAAGAGAAAAAGAGACATTTATGGAAGCCAAGAGAGACTTTGTTGACCCCAACACATCAGTAGCACCTGCGCAACAACCTTAGCAGCAGTCGCAGCCGCAAGAAGCTTTGATGGATAAAGTAAGTACATTGTCCTCCTTTTTACAGAGTTGTATGAAGCTCTTAAGAAATCAGAATGCTTTAAATGAGTTACAGAAAGTTATTTCTTTTTGCGAACCTCAGCGAAGTCCTGGTAAGGAAAAAACTATTCATAGAGTCAGAAGAACTGGCAGGGAGATGAGATTGAATGCTCAGATAGGAGAATATGACATGACTGATGTCATCTTGGACCTAGGATCAGAAGTAAATGTCTTAACTAAGAAGACATGGGAACAAATGGGAAAACCTACTCTGGAATGGTCCCTTATACAGTTGAGATTAGCCAATTAGCAGAAGATTGTGCCCCTAGGAAGACTCCCTAGCATATCAGTTGATATTGATGGAGTCAGTACCTTAGCAGACTTTGAGGTAATTGAAATAATTGATGACAGCAACCCCTATCCAGCACTGCTAGGCATTGAATGGGCAATAGATAATGATGCAGTATTCAACCTGAAGAAGAGGCAGATGACTTTTGAAGGGAAATGACTGAGAGTCATAGTACCATTAGATCCTTCTCAAGGAGAGAGATACACCGAGCCAGTAAGAGATGAAGACCAGAATGTTTTGTACCATATCTACAATATCACAGTGAAGGAAGAAGATTATGTTGATCCTACTAACGAAGGTATCATGGATTGGCAGTGTGACAGCTACTGCATGATGGATTCAGATGACGGCCTAGAGAATTGGCAGAATAGACTGTATGAGCTACATGTACATCAATGTGGAAGAATTACCAAGTCTCTTAGATGGCTTAGTTCATAGAAAAGAACCTTACCTATTTTTTATGGTTCGACAGACCCAGAAGAGTTTATTGTGCAATTCTCAGAGCAGGTACCAGACTCACAGAAAATGGAGACTCTAGATTCAGCATTCAGAGCCACAGCAGCCAGATGGTGGAATGGTCACAAAAACTACATTCATAGTTGGGAAGCGTGCCAGAAGTCCCTTTGCCTAAGATTCAGGGACCAAGCTCAGGAAGTGCGAAGCAGGTTTAATGGTAAGACTAGTCCTCAGGGACATTTGGAGCAATGCTACGAAGCATGGAAGCATGTACCTCGTGAATAATGGGTACATAGGTTTGTGCACACCCTGGAACCTATAGCAAAAAACTGTTATGCGGAGGTCGAGCTTCGCCACGGTACCGTAAGTTGTGATAGTCTTATTGATAGTTTTGTGCTGACATTTTCTATTAATGAGGTTTGTCCTGCTTTGGACGCAGCTGTTAGGTTGATCCATACTAAAGTATTTGATGATCAAGAAATAGCAGAATACCAACCTGATTGGAAGGAACAAGAACCTAATACAGTAGAATGTTATAACCTCATAATTGACGAGGATGATGATCCGTGCAACATTAACATCCTTGAGTCAAAAGGACACTATGAAGTACATGGACCAGCAGTTGAAGCACCTGAAGTGACTCATCCATTGAAGATGCAGACAGTCAACATTGGATCAGAAGGAAAGCCTAAGTATGCTATAATTGGAGATTATTGGGATGAAGAAATGGTGAGCAAAGTGACCCAACTTCTCCATGAGTATCAGGACCTATTTCTGATGAAGTTCTCAGAAATAAAGGGAATCATTGAGGCGGTGGAAGACATTCTGTCGTGGGTTGAAGTTTGAAGCCATGTCGAAGATGATATCAGGAAGTGTCGAATGTCCCCATTATGGCGCAGCCAGAGTTACTGCTTGTGCCGAAGAAGGAAAGATCTGTCGGAGCTTAAAATACAACCGTTGGAGGAAGCCAAATTTGGCGGCGCCGGTACGTTCTCTATATTAACTGCCTGTATTAACGAGTTCTTGACAAGCCTACCGCCATTTGTACAAGATCTCTGTCAAATTTGGTGTCTTCAATGCACAGTTATGACAGATTTTGTTGATGGATTCTATAAGAAGACACCCACACCCGTAAATTTTGCATTATGTAGTTTCTTGAGTTTTACAATTGAGCCCATGACAGCTGATCGCGAGCTTTAGGAATTAGTGAGAGAATTTGAACAGGGGGGTCTGTTGAACCTTTTCAGCCATCCACCTGCGCCTGTACCCTGCGAAGAGACTCCCCTAGCACCATCTCAACCAATGCAGACATGATCTACCAGGAAGAATTTTAAACCAGAAGTACGCTCTAAGTGGAACGAAGACAGACACAAGCAATCAGGGAAAACACTAGAGGATCCCAAGATGAATCCATCTGGTTCAGCAGAGATCCCATATGAAGGGGATGAGAACATTGCACCACAACGTCCACCATATCTTTAGCCTGTTCGACCAGGAGTTCAACCACCGTGGCAGAACACTAATTTCACTTTACGCACCCCTTCGCTGCCACAGGGTGTGCAGTTGGTCGGAACCATGACAAGGAAAATAGACCAACTTAAGTATGCATATCACGATACAAATGATCATGGGAAGTTTCCACAGTTCGTCCCAGGAACATACCTACACTTCGTCAAATATCCAGAGACTGGAGAGACATTACTGGAAGTGAAACAGTGGGCTGCTGGCTTAGATAAAGCTAGGTTGTTGAAGATGCTCAATGTTCCCCACTTTGGTTGCAGCACACAGGTGACCATAGTGGTCAAGCAGCTCTTGGCATTAGTACATGATGGGTACCTATGAATAGGAGACAAAAGAATTCCTATCAATGGCGAGCTTATTCATAGGATCATAGGCTTACCAAGGGAAGGGCCTGATCCAGGGATAGAATTTCCCTCAAAACATGAAGATACGAAGCTGGCACAAAGCATGAAGGACCGCTTCGGCCTAACAAAAGGGAAGCAAGGGTATCAAACCTAGACAATTCAGCACCAAAACATTTGCTTCGTAGCTGAACTCTTAGCCTGCAAATTGATGAGAAATTGTAGACCATATGAAGTGCCTTCCCTGATTGTCAGTATTGTTGCGAACTGTGCCGAAGGCTACAGTTACAACTGGGCAGTGTATATTGCGAAGGAATTCCTTGAAGATGCCCGCGATGCGTAGGAGAAAGGTAGACCTTTTCACTACTCTTGGTTGATAGTCCTTATCGCACTAATAGGATGGAAAGAACCTATCGAGGCACAGTTTGTTGCTGTGCCTCCGAACATGCCTGGCACAGTGAGGTAGGCATCTCTCTGGGTGTCATAGGACAAAGCATCCCAGCAGATGACAAACTATGTGTTTTCCTTTTATATGATGAGTATCTCATATGAGGTCGTAAAAACCCTGCGGCTCAGTAATGAGCTATTCTCTTAATATGATGGAGTGGCCAAATTCAGGGCCGACATGCACAATATTTTCATCCAGGCCCACGCAGATAAGAAGAAGGAATGCTGGAAGTTACCATATTTGGTGACCAAAGAAGACATCCTCACGGTAGTTCAGCAGTGGCCAGTTGAATGGTTGAAGGACATAGGAACAAAGCCCAACATTCCAATCCCTCCGGTCACCAATGTGGGCGCTGGCCCTATTCAGACGCAGCAGAATGACCCACTTGAGGAAAGTGAAGAACAGAGTGCGTCGCAGCAGAGTGAAGGCAATCAGGGTGGAGATGACGGAGATGAAGAGGAAGTAGAGGATTTGGTCAAAACAGTCTCATACCCTAATAGGTCGGATAAGCGCAAGTCACCAGAAGCAGAGGAAGTGACCAAACCTCAATTTCGAAAGAAAATGAAGGCATCAAAAGACAAGAATATCGACGAAGAAACTGACTTGACCACTGAGGAGCTTGATTAGGCTCTGACAAAGTCCATAGAATTTCTCACCAATAAATGGTCAGAGCTTGCAGCTGCGCACCTCGATGCACTCACCGGCATAGCTCGGGGAATTTCAGAGCTGAAGGACTTAGCTGAAAAATCAGCAACTGGTGCTACAGCAAGCAGCACCCCAGTAAGTGCGCGGTCAGACACAAGACAATGGCCAGCTAGAGAAAATAGGGGACAAGTGTCAAGCGCAGCACTCATAATAATTGACGCAACATCTTGCTCGTAGATGAACATGATAGTTGGAATCGATTACACCAAGATGTCCATGATGGATTTGCATCTCTACCAAGTAGCGTTCATGAAAGAGATCCTAGCATGGGACAACTACTCACAGATACAATAGGAAAATATCATGAAGCATAGCGAGAGCCTCGAAGTGCAATTGAAGGGAGTAGAGCAGAGGAAGAGCAACGCAGAACGTAAGCAGGTCACATTGGCACGAGTCTTCCTGGCTTCGAAATACAGGCTAAGGAAGAGCCGGAGCAAAGAATTGCCAAGCTAAAAGACTATGCATAGCAGACTCGCAGTGAAATGGAGAAGCTCAAAGCAGAACATGAGGCTCAAATTGTGGAGCTTCAACTACGCATCATCCCGGAGAGCCCACCAAAGGTCAGGGAGCAGCGTCGCAGAGACATTCAGGCTTCAGCAACGAAGATCTTTGATCTTGTGGGCAGCGCAGCCAAGCTGCTAGAGGAAAGTGTCGATGCCTAGTCAACACTGCAGGAAAACCCCAAAGTACAAAAGCTGCAGGAAACCATCAAGTAGCGACAAGCAGAGTTGGACGCAGTAAAAGTGGAAGTTAAGACCCTGCCCCCTATGCAGAAAATGCTCAAGGTAAAACAAAGCAAGGAACTCCAGCAGGAGATTGAGTCGTACAGAACAAAAGCAACAATGCTGGAAAATTCTATGTAGCCCCTTGTCAATGAGGCCTTAGAATTGAGTACTGATGTGGACAGCCAGCTCAAAGTTCTGAAGGAGTATGATGCATTTGCACAAGAAAAGGCTAACGAAGCATCAACGACAGCATTGCAGAAGCTGGTGGAGAAGGAGAAAGCAGCTGACAATATCATGCATGGCCTCAATAAGCAGTTCATTATATTTTCCAACAAAGTTCTCCCACCAGACAAGTAGCTGAGTGTCCCAGAATGGGACACTGGTGAGTCTTAGGGGCCTATTGGGGCGCGCACCTTAATAATCCTTAATTTTGGTAACTCCGTGATTTTTGTGGAAGTTTGTAAGCAGAGTTGTGACTCAAAATAGTATTAGGGGTGTTAGGGTTGAGTCAAAGCCCTCTTTTTGTAATTAACCCATGGTTTAAGTCCAGGGTTTAGGGTTCGGGGTGCCCATGGTTTAAGCCCATGGTTTTGTAATAAGTGCACTTGTATAAATAAGCACTTTTGTAAAAGAGTCAGGTTAGGCTTTTGATATAAGATGAATTGATGCGAAGCTAAGGCTTGTTTTGTAAGGAAGGTTAAGTCCCAGCTATGTGCGTGGATGACCTCTGTAGCTGTGTGCGCAGAGGGTTTTGGGTGATTAAGAAGATCTGCAGCTGTGTGCGCAGAGATCTATAGCTTAGTGCTCAACTTTAAGGAATTGAAGGGATCTGCAGCTGAGTGCGCAGATCAGAACTGTGGTTTTTGTAAAGAGTTGAATCAAACATAGTTCTGTGGAGGTAGCCCCTAAACTAGGGGTGAAACACGTTATATCTTGTGTTGTGGTTCTTTTGTGTGGTTGTTATGTTCTTTTATGCATTGATAAATATATAATTGATAAGTAAGATCACTACTAAATACTAACTTCACTATGAATTCCCAGTAAAGGGTTAAGCAAGGAACTGTTTGTTTATCTAACCGCGAAGCTAAATAAGTGAATGTCAAAGCTCTGTATGTTATGATTATCATTTGTTAGAAGCTAAAGGTACAATAATATCCCTCTTCTGCTTACAGAAACCTGATTCTATGGCACCCCATAGCTGTTTCGGGTGAGATTGCAACCTGTTCGTAGGTTGTTTCCGAAAGGGCCAACACTGTGGGTCTTTTGTTGGTGCGAAGAAAAAAGTATAGAACCCGGGTTTTCCCTAAGCCCAACAGTCTAAAGACACTATTGTGGTACGATCTCATGGATTTTTGGTGAGCCCAAGAAAGTAAATGCTCGATGGTGCTTTCAGTTTTAGAGAGTTTGAAAGCATGAAGAATAATCTAGTGGGATCTCTTTTTTGTTGATAGTCTCCTGTGTTTGAAAAAGATAAAAGTGTACATAGGAGAGCTCACCCATCCTTTAGGGGATGAGAGACTTCTTTACCATTGGTATTCCAATCACGCCAAAAAAGGTTAAAACTATACTAACTGGACAACCATTCACATACTTTTACGAGTATGAACAAAACCAAGTTTTCTTAGTGATATTTTCTTGATGAGAAGGCTAGAAAAGAGCTTAAAGACAACCCATGGTGATCTTTTTCATAAATTTCGGCCCCTCTGCCCGAGAAAGCATAAAAGGATGCAGAGGGGAACGGTCTTGGATCGAGTGTGCCAAGGTGGTCCTTTTGATATGGTAGCCTACATGGTTTTAAAAAGGAGATAAATGAAGCAATGTAGGCATCCTTTCTGATATTTTAATGAGTGGGAGAGGAAGCAAATGCACTCTACAACATTTTCATTATTTTAGGAGTCAGAAAAGAGCTTAACGGAAACTCTGGTATGGTTAACTGATCGAGGGGGCACTGAAGGTTCCCCCCTCTTGGGACTATGGATAGTGGTCCAAAGGCCATCCATGTAGTATGGATGGAGCATGTGGCTCTTGAACACACCTATACATGCACAGGATAGATCGCGACAGAGGCACGTGACTCAGTGTGGCAGAGGCACGTAGACTAAGGTGGCTCTCAGACATAGGTCAGGAGATTTTTGTTTGAATTGTGGTGGATGGACTCTACCACATATGATGTGAGTACAAGTTTGGAGACAGTAATATGCCAAATGTATGTGAAATAAATGATCCACCCTCCGGGAAATGGTCCGAGAACCCATGTAAGCTGCGATGGACGGATTTGATAGTTATATGCTGAAATAGTAAAATGATGTGCCTTTTGGGAGATGGTCCAGAATCCGGCATAAGTTGCGGTAGGCCAATGTGACACAAGTAGAGGTATAGAGACAATTATGTCACAATGTGGTACATAAACCAAGATAACTCTCAGGAAGTGGCCCCAAAAATTACTTATTAAACATGAGACTACGGTCTCACTAAAAGATAGAGGACAGAACTTTGAACCCAGAGGTGTGAGGGGTGTCTCAAACAGACTTTGGGTGAATTAGAATAGAAACTAATGGTGCTTTCCCTAGTGCCGTGATGCATAGGGGAAAACTAAACCAAATGGAGGGAGGCATTCTAAATTTTGTTTCTCGACCTAGGAGCGTTGTGCAACCGGGGAGATAGGGAGAGGACTGGACCTCTAGGATAGGTCTAGGGACCTGATGGTATGCTAGGATGGTGGTATCTAGATCATACATTCGACATACTATGTGCATGTGCAGATGTGGGACCGTGCCCTCCAGTGGGCTACCCGTGGCGTAGGGGAAGGGATTATATCAACTTGCTCACATGCAAATGATGCAACAGAGTTCTACAATGGAATCACTATGACTAGATGCAAAACTATTACTAGAGGGGGTCACTAACTCATGGAAAAAATGATGCAAAACAAAATAAAAAACTATGCTACAAGGGACTCATAGTGGTTATATCAGGAATAGACTCTCTTTAGGTGGATCTCGTTGTGCGACTTCTTCAAGAGGCGACTATCTAAGTCAGTGAAAAGGTATGCCCCCTTGCCGAGATGAAGGCAGTTAGAAAGGCAGGGTGATGAAATTTGGTCTTTTATGGGAAGAACCGATTCCACACTATGGTTTAAAGGGAATGGGGTAAAACTGGAGGCGGTCTTACAGATCTCTTTGTCATCGCGTAAGTGGTGTCAAGATAGATAAGGTGGATCTTCCAAAGCCAATGATATGGGAGGGAAATTGGTTCTAGATATCATGTAAATGGTATTGGTTGTGGTTTTGGTGGCCTTTCCCCCAATCTCTGTTGGAGGAAGAGGGGAAGGCCTGGAGACGGGGGGAGTCTTTGATGGACCCGAAGGTAGGTGAAACATCATCTCAATTGGTTGGATAGGATTCAACACATCTTGGAGCCTCAGAGGTAGGGTAGGTGGTTCAAGGTACCACACAAGAACTCCCAGTGTGAAATCCTATAAATTGCGGGTTTCCAAGATAGACTTACTCATGATCCTGGATGGTAGGAAAAGGAAAAGGAAAAGGATTGTGTTGAGTGGGAATGAACCCCATTGTTTCCCTAGTAACTGAGGCTGAGGTTGTGGCTATGGCTGGGGTTGCGGCTACCGATGGAGCTGCGGCTGCAGATGGAGCTACGGATGCAGATGGAGATGCAGCTGCCGATGGAGTTGCGACTGTGGTTGGTGCTGCGGCTGCAGTTGGTGCTTCCGTCATGGTTGGGGTTTAGGTAAAGCAGTGATGGATGAGAGCATGCACAAATCCATAGTATCACTTAGTGTCAGTGGAGGTGACACGAAGGGGAAGGGATCCATCATAGAGGTGTCGGTGAACAACCGAGGGCCTACATTCAATAATGGTGGGGCAGCTGTGCTGTTGACAATAGTGTTGATGGTAGGGATAATGTCTATGGTGCTGTTAGCCCTTGCGAATCAATGGTATTGATAGTAGGGATAACATTGGCATGTGCAGTTAGTCCTTGTGGATTGTGATAAGTTAATTGGTCAACCATCACGATTTTACCATCCTAAGGGAACATCATAAGATGGAAAATAGTTGATGCTACGGCTCTCATGGCATACATATAACTTCTTCTAAGGAGAAGGCTATATTCCAACTAAGCATTGATAACCTCTATGTCGATCAATATTGTTTTCCCAGCTAATGTGATGGGAACATGCAGGAGCATACCTTGGGATTTAGTGGGGTGTCCATCATAAGCCTGCAGAGTAGTAGTGGATTGTTGCAGAATTGGGGACCGTATTTTTTTCTAGACTAAGGTTAACACGAAACATGTGGATGCCCCCTCGTCTACGATGCACCGGTGCACGAACAAATTCCAAATGGATATCAAGATTGGGAAGGAAATGGTTGATGGCATCCACGGTTCTCCATTCTCTGTGTCGAACGTGATCAGCTTGGAGTCCAAGGGGTCTACAACACTAAGGACAGATAGTAAGGACTTTCGCTGTGTTGGGCATGTTTTAAATACCTCAATAGCAGACATTGTTGTAGGTGTTTGGGCCATTTCATCCACGATGCTATAGCTTACAGTAGCTATAGCCGTGACATTGTTGGCAAGCCATTGTATGGGGGGATGTGGGGGAAAAGGGGGTAAGTGAAGAGGTGTATTGGTGTTTTTAGACGTGGATGTCACTAATGGGTCAGTGGGTTTAGTGTTAGTTCCATACTGATTTCGTCTAGTCTGTAAATTGACCTCTTCAGTTGTGAAGTCTAGTAGGTGGTGAACACTTGTTTCTGTTGTTTGAGGTGCAATTAGGGTGGTGGAATTATATTGGGGGCAAGTGTAGTTGCTACTAGTCCTTGGACTGGTAATGGGTTTTGGAGCACCATGGGTGGAGGTATTGGTGGTTCCGGGTTGGGTTGAGCTGGGGCTGTCGTATTGGTAGCATGCTGAAATTCATTATGAATGGCCTACTTAGCACGACCCATGAAGCATAATTCATGTGTATAGTGCCCATAGACCTCTCATAGTTTGCACGGTTGATTTGTTTGTAACGGAGCATTGCATCTAGGTTGGTTTGGTTGTTGAGGGTTTTGAGCTGGTCGGTTCGCCCCGGCGTTGTTGGGAGGATTTGGTTGTTGACTACCTCCTTGTGGTTGGTTGTTGGCTTGATTACTTGCTCGGTTTTTTCTGGATTTCCCTTGTTGGTTATTAGGGGTTGGTTGGGTGGGACAGTTTTGTTGTGCAAACACTTGTCCAAAAGGAGCAGGCAGAGCTGTGGTGAGGGTTTGAGTGGCTTGCACAGGTGGTACATAGCAGACTTGGGGGGATGGGGGTGCTACAAACATGGGAATCTACCCCACATATTATTGTGTCGACCAAGTAGGTGCATGGGTTTGTTGTTGTGGCACAGGTTGTGCATAAGAGGTTGTAGCTATGGACTGGGACATCATTCTTACATAGTCAGGAGCTTGGTTTGGGTAGGAAACACTAAGGGTATTGATTGGGTTGCGGTGGAATTGTAGGTGGTGCCGGGTGGTGTTGTGATTAGTGGGAGATAGAACCTATGATTCCATCTGCAGCATGGGATTCCCTCGACACATCATGGTATGAGGTGCCTACATGGGGAGCATCTGGAATGATGGTGTAGAGGTTTCCAGACTGTACGTAAATGAGGTCAAACTGTTGGGCCTTCAAGATGGCCTCTTCCTCTATTTGGGGACATCCAAAGGCGATGTCCTTGGCTATTGGTGGCAGTAATGTTTTCAAGAACCAGTTAAGGAAGATCCTATCATCAAGCTTGATCTTGCACAAGCTGCGATGTCACCTCCACTCATGGATGTGGTTGGTGATGTGGGTTGCATTATTTTGGCGGAAAGATAGCAATATTTCCACCCCTTCATCATAATTGACGGGGAGTTGGAAATATTGTAGGAACATAAAGGCCAAGGAGTTGAAGTATGGGTACTTGGCTTGTGGTAGCTCAATGTACCACTTGGCTGCAACACCTATGAGGGTGTGTTGGAACAATCAAAGTCCGATCAAATCATGTACGATGTTGTTTAATGAGAACCATAGATGAAATGTCATGATATGGTTTTGGGGGCACTCCCCTTCCTTCGCTTCAAACTTAGGGATGTCTGAGGGGAGGTTGGTTGGCATGGGAGGCCAAAAGGTTTGATGACAGATGGGGTCATTGGTTAACTTGGAAAAGTTAGGAAGGTTGAGGCATGCCATGAATGGGAGGTTTGACCCAAGGTTGATGTGTGATGGACCAGAAATGGTGTTGGGGTTTGCAGGAACATGATGTACCTATAGGACAGGGGGTACTTGTGGCAGGGTTGTGGACGGGCCACTGCCCCCAGGTATGGTAAGTGGGATAGTGTGAGAGGAAGGGCCACTACCCCCAGGTATGATAAGTGGGACAATTTGACTGGTGGGTGCAGGTGGAGGTAGATGTGTTAGGACAGTTTGCATGGTAGTACTAGGACCACTTGCAAGGATGTTGGTGGGGGTGTGAGGTATGGACATGGGTCCACTACCAATCACCAACCTGAAAAGTGGATCCGGGTTTGCGCCAACCATTGGGATAGATGGTATAATGTGTAAATATGGGTCAGATTGATATGATTCCGAGTCTGAGTCAGAGGTTGTGTGTCCTTTTGACAATGTAGAGGGTCGTCGAGAGTGGTCTTGGCGATGTTGGTTCAAGGACCCGAACTGTGGTGAATCGCCTCTTAGGCGTGAAGAAGAGCGTGGGGGATCAATTTTGTTTGGTTGGCAGATCAAGTGATGTAATCTGGTAATGATGTTTTGGACCTTAGTTTTAGTGGCTTCCTATTGGCTTCTGGGTGGTCACTTGGCCACCAAGATTGCTAGGAGACAACGCTTGGATTTTTCCTCATGGGAGTGCTAGTCAATCGGTAGGGGTCATTTCCCATTTTGCTTGGCAATTCTTCTCAGTGACCAGCTACTTTGGGGTTCCCTTGGTACTCCTCACAATGAGTTTCAAGGATAATCCCAAGTACTTCCCATGGTTAAGGTAGTCAAGGACTTATTTCCTCAAAGATTGAAAGATTTTGAATTAATGTAAAAATTGATAGATTTTAATGGTTGGCTTAGTGTCATGAACTGAGTTTGGTTATCTTACTTGGTGTGGTTGTGTGCATGCTCAATGTATGAAATATTGTCCATTTTTAGATTATTTTCTGTTATAGCTGTAGTTATGGTTTATGAATGCTTCGTAGGTTTTTGTGGTTTGTTACAGAAATTACAAAATGGGCAACCTATTATGAAACTAGTGAATTTTTTAACAGAAAACTTGAAACATGTAGCTAATGAACCTGAACTATTATATACTTGCTAGGTGACTACCTTACACCTGTATTCCTTTTCAACCAGGAAAGAGTGCAGGGCTCTCAACACAATGGGACTAAGCCCATCCGTAGATCCTCAGGTCATTCTCTGAGTGCAAGGTCGGTCAATAGGGAGGACACGAACACCGTGAAACCCCTTGGTCCTACCACCCACTCTACCTTCCAAGTCACTCATTTTAGTGGTCTAAAGCAATCACAAGTGAAGTGCCTATTACTATATGAGCTTGACCCTTCGTCTTATCCCAGAATACCCTCGAGGGTGATGATTGGGTAGAGGAGGAAGGGCTAGGAAAGGGGCTAATTACCAATGTTTAATTAAAAACTGAAAACTAATCTTACTTAAAACATATTCAAATCTAGATAACCAATAAAATCTATAATTAATTTGCAGAAAGTGTATGCAGAAGAAATCAGGCTGTTGTATAGTGGCGGTTGAGCTGCTCTGATAGTCCCAACAGCTTAAAAACAGGATTTTGAGAGACAAGTCACCTATTTTGGGGCAAATGTAGCAAGGGGATCGCTATTGTTTTCCAAAAACAGGCGAGGGGGTCGCTCAGAAACTGAAAACAGGATCGATGTTGCTCCTAAGAGGGAAGTTGCTTCTTTCAGGGCTAAATGAGTGACCTGGTTGCTCCTTTCAGCCCGATAAGAGCGATCTAGCCCATGAAGTGGAAAAACTTGAAATATGAGTAAGGAACGACCGATAGCAACTTGTACTGTGGCTGAACTAGCTTGGGTTGGCCTTAAGGAGGCTTAACTATAAACATAAATGCAGAAAAATAAAAGATCTAAACTCAATTTAACATAAATTTTAACTAGGTTAACAAAACAAAAATAAAACTGAAAAAATAAAAAAACAACCTAGGGATCCTATGGGATTGACCTGGTATGGTCGCCAAACTGTAGTAGGGATCTCTCCCTAGCTACGAGAATGAATAGCTACCTTCCATACTATAGGACAGAAGGGTAGGATTCCTATGGGTGGAAGAAAAAACCTTGCAAGAAACTATTAATGGAAGACCTGCAAGACAATGTTAGGCAAAATAAACCAGCAACAGGTACTCATTGGAGAACTTGCAGCAAACTATGAGAAAATAAATCTATAGGTGAAAGCAATATAAACTACCAACAAGAAATACATGTTTATACCTTCATCCTTTGTGGAAATGGGGGACCATGCCCTATATTTGGAAGCACCTCTCTATGAAATGGGGTTTTGGCTTATGGGCTAATGGAGCAAATGGTAGAGAGGGGTGAATGACTTGATAGATGTGGGTCACAAGGAACTCACATGGGCAGCATAACTATAGGGAGGGAAGGAGTGTTTTGAGAGTGACCCCCATCCCTGTATTTATAGTTTTTTCTTGAGATTTTAGGGTTTTAAGCCCTTGGTCAAGGCTTTAGCCCCTTTTTTGGGCTTTAAGCCCCCTTTCACCCAATTCTTAGCTCCTTTGGGGATTTTAAACTCCTTTGAGTATTTTAGCCCCTTTTGGGAGGTTTTAGCCCCTATGAGAGCCATTTTGGCTCTTTTTAGTGGTTTTAAAGCCCTTTTAATGTTTTTTGAGCCTTTGCAAGGGTGTGGGGGTCAAATAAGAGTAGTGAAATGGATGTCTTTAGGTGGTGTAGGTTATGTAGAGCTAATCGGGTAATTTTTTGGGTTAACAGAGGGCATGACCTGATCGGTCCCAATTTGAAATTGCTCCCGATGTCTATGCTGGAGCACATTTAGATCATATCAAGTGAGGAAATCTTGGATCGAGAAGCAACATCTCATGATTAGATAATCCACGATTAAAAACAAGTAAAAAGCACTGAAGAGGAGATTCAATGACTCAAAGTGGAAAAAGAGGTCATAATAAATGAATAACAAAGAATTTCAAAGATAGGAAAATACTAGAGCATAGGGTCTCCTTGCCCTGTGAAGAGAAACCCAAAGTTAGTTAGGATATGCTTGCAGAAGAAAAGGAATTGCGGTTAGGAAAATTTTTGGCAGACCTACAAAAGAAGAATGAGGAGTTATAGTCTAGGGTGGTACCCCAAACACCTCTCGAAAAAGTCGCAACAAGAAAATAAGTGATTGAGGATGCGACGACAGAGATCATGGAACTAGAGAAGGTAGTATAGACAATTGCAAAAGAGGTAATACAATTTTGGGGAATTTCGGTACAAGATGAATAGTTGCACCTGCTGAAGGTGTAGCTTGGCGAAGCAAAATCACAGCTAGAAGCATTGAGGGGATCACTTAAGATGATTCCCCTACTTGCACAAGTGACAAAGGCATCATAACTTAAAGAATTATAGCAACAGGTCAATAAGGCACGCACAAGGAACTAGCAAATAACAACACACCTTAATGAGCTTCAGAACATAGAATAACAGTTCGAACTCAAGGCCATGCAAGGAATGACTAAGACCAAGGTGGATTTGAAGAAATTATAGAACATGGGTGGGGAACATCCAACATATGAAGAAGTCAAAGAGTGTGCAGCACTCAAGTCATCATTCATAGAAGTTATCGACCAATTCAATATATCATATGATGATTTCACGGCACATCAGAACGCACTAGTAGTGTCTAGATGGGGTGGCTCAAGGAGTACCCACAAGTTTGTGTTGGGGGGCTATTGGCATGGGGTTAGAGTGAACAAAGTGCGGTACTTCCAGCAATGGAAAGGGATTCAACAAGGACAAAGGCCAATCGCAAAGGGTAAAGAAGACGACAAATAAATATATTTTGGTTAATTTAGTTAGTGATTGGTCAAGTGGACCATTCTGTAATGGCCAAGTGAGCCTATAAATAGAATTAAGATTGTAAATATGAGGGGAACAATTTTCTTTCGATGATTCTTAGAAATTGAATCTTAGAGATCATCATTTTGAGATATTTTGGGTTGTAATGTTTTTCACCTATTGATGTTATTGTATCTAAGGATGTTTTTGGCATGGATTATGTTTTTTTAGCCTCTTTTCGACAGTATTGGTTTGGAACTCTATTGATTTGTGATGTATTATATAAGTTAATGATGAATGATTGTGCTATGTTTGGGTTTTTATCTTTTAATTCTATGTGAATTATGTGAATTACTGCAGTACTTAGTCGTTTAATGTATGTTGATATCTATGTCGATCTGAATATGTGTTAGTGTAAATAAGGATTATAATGATAAGTAGAACTCGTTAATGGTACGATTGCATGGTATCTTGTTATAATCCTGTATCTTTGGGTGATGTTTCAATTTAGTATGAGATAATGTGCACCCTCTTCCTACTATGGAAATGTGGTTCCTGCAGCCCTCCCTCGGACATATTGGGTGAGACTACACCTGTTTTATGGGTGTTTCTAGAAAGAGTAAACCATTTATGGGCCAATGTTTAGGGAGTTTGTGTCAATGGTTGTTGATAGTAGTGCGAACTGAATCCCTGTCGATATAACTATGTCAACAAACACCTACTAGTATAGGTTAGTGTTTTGGACTAGGGCTCATCTTTAAACTGCCCAAAACAATTAAACTAAAAACGCAGTGGCCATTCTTCAGAAACCCCAAATTTGAAAAAGGTTAACCCAAAGGATCCTCTCACATAGGAGTTAAGCATGATTTTATGTGATTCTTATTTGAGGATATATCCTCTCCAACACTCAACTAAGCATACACCAAATTTGGTGCACATATGGGGCTTCATTCAATACCACCATTTGACCCTGTGTGATGTCAGTACTATTTGAGTTTTGGGATTAGTTATCCTTATAATAAATACTAATTGGAATGATGATTGATCTGCTAAACCCTTTTTTCAATATTGGTAGACCTAGTATCTTGAACTCTAGGGATCTTACACAGGTTATGGTGGAGGTTTATTTATACTATACCTAGGGATGTCTCGAGAGGAAATCCCTTAAATATGGTTTGGGAAAGTGGTTTGGTGATTCGAGTGCTTGAACACAAGGATGTGTATTATGGACCATGGGTAACTATCCTTCATTCCTTCATTAGTTAGTCATGGGCCCTGATCATCCCATACTTTCATTTGGATGGCATATTTTATCTATTTTCCTGTATTAATACTTAGTAATATTTCTAGTGGTGTGCTCTTTTTTTTGTTTGTCGTCAGTCAACCTTAGAAATTTATTTCTTCTTGAGTAAAAAACCATGGCTATTGTTTCTGTAGATGCCAACCAAGGGACCCCTTTGAAATGGGATTCTTGTGATTTTCGATTTGTTGGGAATGTTGGCACTCCTTTGATGGCCACATTGAATCTTCCTAGATTCACCCTTGGGATACCAATTTGTTTTTTTTCCACTCTAACTATATTGAATTATCTCGATGCTTCTTAAGCAATCATCTTAAATCAAGGTAATCCAAACCTTGTCCCTCCTTTGCTAGTATCATCTTCTCCTCCTCCTTCCACCTCATGTGGTGAAAGTCTTGATGCTAGTAACAAGAAGTCTAAAACAAATATTAGAAGGATGGATAATAGGAAGAATATGCCAAAGAAAGGGACCATTCACCCAACCTCTAGAGTTCATCCTAGGGGCATCCACCTAGCCTCTGCAATTCATGTTGTGGGCATCCACCCAACCTATAGTGACTATGTTGGGGGAAAATAGTCATCCAATGTAAGTCATGCTGAAAATGCTGAGAAACTCAACTATATAGGACTCAAGCCTAAGTTCCCTTGTAATATTTGCAAGGGAGATCACCTTAACCCTTGTTCCATAATATTGAAGAAGTACATAGAATGTGGTCTAGGTCTCAAGGACATTCTGTTGCTAAAAAATCTAAGACTTCTCAACAACATCTTCAACCTTTGGTTGATCAAGTGGTTAAATAAATGCAAACTTTGGTCAATCCCACTCTTCCTTTGTACAATGATGTCTCTATTAGTCATATTTTCTTCATTTCCAGTTCATAACTTTCTAGACAAGGGGGCACTCACTTTTCTTCGAATGAACTCTCGCCAAGCCCTCAAACTGTTACCTTTGATTAGGATAGTCTAGTTGATATATGTCTTCCTTATGTTGCACCTTTTTAGATAAAGGTCCAACTTAAACACTACATGTTGCTCGTTGTATTGTAGATGAAAGACCCTAAGTAAATATTTTATCCGTACATGCTTGGAGAGGTATGGGATATCCCAACCTCGTGTTGACTATTAATCAACCTCTGTATTTTGATAAAAGATCTAGTGAAACTATTCTTTCTCAATCGCCTATTACTTTAGGTGGGAATATTTTCTGAGTCAATTTTATGGTTGTGGAGTACCCCTTGGACTTCAATATAATCCTTGGGTGTGCTTAGGTATATGCTATGAATGTTGTGGTGTTTACACTCTTTCATGTGATGTATTTTTCTCACAATGAAAGCAGTGTCACTATCAATCAGATGGATTTTATTGATCCCTCTCATTACCTAGCTTTAGACCAAGTCTATCCTTTTTTAATTCCCAGTGTTCCAGTAGATACTAACACACCAATTTATACTGAGAAGAAGGCTATGCATTCATGCTTACCTTCTTGGGATTTTATCCCAGTAGTTGACCAAGTGATCCATCTAATGAGGGAATTGGATTCTGGTCTCCACTCTTTTGTTTCAAGTGATTTTTTTGACACATGTTCTCTTTGGGATGATATGCTTCCTTCAGATGAAGCTTTCATAGAGGCTATGATAGAGGCTGGCATTATTTTAGATTTTAACGTCCTTGCCAAAGACCATTTACCTAGATTGGACCCAATTGAAATCAAAATCCAGTATCAATTTACCTTTTGAGTCTAATATCCCTATATGTAAAAATTTCCATGTCCCCATTCCAATAGGTCTACTAGTTCCCTAGGTTGGGGGAAGGCATTAAATATTGCAATAAGGAAGCTATGGTAACAATAGAACCTTAGTTTATCATTTACACACTAATTTGGGTCATACAAATAACAAATATGGAGAAAATAAAGTCGCATTTCTTCATAAGGACATTTGGAGGTCCATGAAGGCCTTGGGTGGCTAGATGCTTCCACACACATGTCATGACTTCACCCCAAATTTGAAATTATGATAGATAGAATGTTCTTTGAATGTGAAGAGTCATCAAATGAAATATCATGAGCCCAATTATTTGAATGCGTGATTAGGAGTAACTCCCCATAGAAGAGGAAGAGTCTAGGAAGAAATTAGGTGCAATGTGGAGCCAGATTCCATGCTCTTTATGACAACAATGACGGAATATTATATGAAAAGTCAAACCTGATTGCAGAAATTATTGTAGACCTATGACAAAATTACATGTAAGGTCTAAAAATATCCTCCAAGAGGGTGCACTTGGGACTAGGTGGAAGCCATTCAAGTTTGGTGGAAGATGAAGGATTGAGGATAAGGCCAAGTGGCATGGAGGTTACTAAACATGAAGGAAGACGTGAAGGAAGCCTACAGGAATGAAATAGAAATAAGAGCACCTTAGGAGGGTTATTAAAACATTTCATGAGGAATATAAATGTATTTTTATAATTGGTGAATTTTCCTTTGGCATTTTGAGAGAAATTGCTTGTCCTTTGCACGATGAGTGCACACTTACCCTTCTAGTGAGCCAATTTAGAGAGAGTGAGATTCTCATCCAAGTTGGCCATGGGAGAGAAAATTCAAAAATATAATTTGGAGATTAATAGAGTTTTTTATTTCAGATAGTAGGCTTCTTCTGTTTGTGACCCATATTTCCTCCCATTCTCTCAATTTCCACTTCCATATTTCCATGTTTTTCTATGAAGGCGCATTAGTGTGAATGGTGGTTGCGCCCCATTGAGTTTTGTTGATGACAAAGCTCTGATGTATGATGTATGGCTATTTAATATCATGTTTATATTCTCTATAATTATAAATCATAAGAAATACATATGCAAATTTCCACATTTCCAATCTTTCTTGTGACTAGTTTCCATGTGATGATTTTCCCTTTCAATGGAGATTGTGTATCCGATGTCTATATTGAATTGGGTAAATGATATATGATTTTAGTGAGATATTTAAATAATTTAAATGATATATATTTATATTAATCTGTTCCAAACCATTAAATGCACCATTTATTAGTCGAAGTTGAGCTTTATTGTGTCATTTCCCTTAAGCAAATATCACTGCAATTGTGCATTTGAGTATGAAGCTTTAATCCTCTGTTGCAGAAATATTAACCACATATAATGAAATTAAATTAAGTATAATTACATTCCCCATAATATTTTCTGAAATTTTGGAGGTTTTCTTAGGAGTTGGAGAGCCATTTCTTCCCACACCCTACGGGGAATTGCATCATAAATTGCTAGTAATTTTTCCCTTTTTCCCATCATGTAAAAATTGAGTTGCAGATGTATATGACATTTAATAAAACCATCATATACTATATTTAATATTCCTAATACTCCTCACATAAATCCCTATCAAATTTGAGACCCTCTTGATCCATTCAAATCCCCCACAGTCAAAACTAGTCACGGCAAGTTTTCCAAAAATTTTCCTTTGTTGGGAATTTTTGAATAAGGACATTACAAGTGGTATTAGAGATTGATATTGGAAAATTATAGAGATATTTATTCCTGTTTTATTATTCTGAACTCCCTCCATTAGAAGCCGAGACTGGAAACCTTAACAATGAAAAGGAAGGAAGTGGAGAGGTTAGTTCTTTTTACAAGAAGATTAAGAAAAAACTAGAACTGGGAGATATGGATGACAAAGAAAAAAATGAGGACCTTAATACATTCATTACATCATATTTTTACACTATGGAAAAAAATCTCATGCAAGTGTTCAAATTGATGGCTAACCAATTTGGGAGCAAATCAGTACCTGAGATTAATAGTAGTACACCCCATGATGAGGGGAAGACCCATGGAGAAAGCATTTTTCAAAGACTGGACCTCATAACAGACCTCATGAGTTCAAAAATCATATTGTACATGTAATACCCAAATTTTTAGAGTCCAAATAATTTCCTTACACCACCTATGATGTTAGAGAATTAGCAAATTCTTAGTAGCAATTAAGTGAGTAATGTAGGAAAGTCCTACCTTTTGATCAGTTAATTAGAGCTTCTCTTCAATTCAATAAAGGAGGAAATGGGAATATGGAATCTCATATTAACCATGAATTAAAATACACCATGGTAAAAGTAACTATTCCTTCCTTTGATGGTTCCTCATAAATGTCCGTTAGTTCTTGGTTGTAGAAATTAAGTGTATATTTCCAATTCAATCCTATGGTTAAAGAAGATGCATTGAAAATGGCCATTCTGCATCTTGAAGGGGAAGATAATGAGTGGTGGTTCCATGGTATTAGAACATTGGGACATGATCATATTTTATATTATGATGGTTTCTCCAATGCATTTATGGATATATTTGAGAGAAAATACCATGAACTTCCTTTCAAAGAACTAGAGCAATTGAAGCAAGTAGGAAGTCCTGAAGAATATATGTTAGAATTTGAAAAGATTTCAGTAATGGCTTCTGATGTATCTATGGCTAGGTTGGGTTTTTTTTACTGAAGTATTGACAGAACCTTTGAGATGGATAATAAAATCCCACAAGCCAGCCACATTGAAGGATGCCATGAATTTGACAAGACATTTGTAGAATGTGTTGCCAAGAAGCAAATATCCTCCTAAGCCAAATTTCCCTTCCAATTTCAAGGAAGGTAAGAAACCATGGAAAAAGGACTCGTATACCAAAAAAAATAAAGGATTACCAAGCAAAGAAGAGTTTAGAAGAAAGAAGTTATATTTTACATGCCAACAACCTTCGGTCCCAGGCCATAGATGTGCCAAGGGGAAGGGACACTACATTGAAGCCTTTTATGAATAATATGAAGAGGAGGAGGAGAAGGAAGAGGAACAACTTGCATCTAAAGAAGTAGGGTTATAAACAGTAGAATAAGAACAAACCACTCCCGATACAGGAAAAATTGCAGCACTTTTGGGTGTACCTAGATTGGACCACACCTTAAGGCTCAAGTGGAACATACAAGGACAAGAGGTCATGGTTCTAGTGGATGGTGGGGCCACTCATGAATTCATAGATGCATCCTTGGCAGGGAGGATAAAGTTACAAGATGAAAATTTTGATTCTTTCATAGTCATCATTCCAAGAAACAATTCTATGGACTACACTAAATGGATTCTAAAGCTTCAAGTTACTCTAGGAAATCATACTATCACTGATAATTTTTATGTAGTAAATGTGGCTGATAAAAATGTGGTTTTGGGAGTACAATTATTGTATTATTTATGGGAGAATACAGTAAATTATCAAGTCCCTGAAATAATATTCAAAAATTCAGAAGGGAAACCCATCTTGTTGAGGGGAATGCACACTTACCCAAATCAAGTAGTGTCTTCTCACAACATGAGGACAATATTGAGGCATGGAGATATAGAGTATGATTTTCAATGTTTAATTACATCTCCTAAACCCCACTTTAATATTTCCAAGAATCCTAAGGAGATAGAGAAACTATTGAGTATGTATGAGAAGGTTTTTGGAGACCTTCCCCCAAGAAGCCCACCAGATAGAGGTGTTGAGCATAGCATTGAGTTACAGATAGGAACACAACCAATCAAAATTTAGCCTTATAGGAATCCCAAAAGGATTTGAGATGATATTGAAGATTTAATTAAACAAACCTTGGAGTTGGGTCTCATAAGTCCTAGTTCTAGACCATTTTCTTCTTCAGTTGTTATGGTAAAAAAGAAAGATGGAATGTTATAGCTGATTTTACCACACATGGTGAATCACACTTTCTATGGCCTTCCCTATCCCTATGCAGACTCCTTAGACCCTATGGACCATTTTTGTTCCTTTGATGTTTCCTTGACATCCCTAAAAACATGCTTAATTTGATATACATGACTTTTAAACCCTTTATGGCGTATATACGTGGGTTTGACCTCTAAAACCATGTACATCGGGATGTGCGCAAAAGGCCAAATTATTTTGGAGTTTTCCTTGATGTCGATCCAGCTCACTGGTCTCCTGGCCTTCCATATGCCTTGAGATCACTTGGATTTGACCTTTCATTACCCCATTGAAGAGCTATATAAGGAACCCTTTGGATACATTGAAGGCATATGAGGAATTGAGAGCAAGAAAACTATAGTCCATTGTTGCTGAAACTTGTGCTTAATTCTGCATCCCCTTTGTCCCTTGGAGCACTTGTGTGTTCTTCCCAAGCTTTCCTTTTGCTTGTGAGCTTGCTAACGAGAGATGGAGGATTGAAGTGGTGGAGGCCCAAGTGGGGGACTCGGTTTCTCCAATTCGCATACGTGCTGATAGAGGTTGTATTCATTGTAATCTCTGATTTTATATTAATAGAAATATCTTTTCCTATCCAATAATGTGTGTTTGAATGAATATTTTATCCATGGATCATTTCAAATTCTTATATGTCATTGATTATATATTCTAGAGTAGAGCTAACACAATTATATTTAGCATGCTTGTCTTGTTTATTGAATGTTGAGGAAGCAATTTATCAATTCAAGCTGGAGTTGTAAAGCTTAATGGGGATCTACATCAATAGTCCAGAATAAGGTACGAATCAAGATCCTTTAGTGTTAGTTGTTTAATTTCTCTTGCATATAGGAAATGATTGATTTCTGGAGTTAAGCTGTCTGTTGTGGTACCCCAAGCCATAGGAATTTCCCTCCATAACAGAATTGGTGATTCCAATGGGGAGTTCCTAGTAGTTGTCCTTTGGGGATTTTTATCGGCATTCAATGTTCTTGAATTGCTCTTATTTCTCTGTTTCTGTGTCAGGTATGGGGGCATGTTTTCCTGGTTGTGTCTGATTGGTGTGAAGTTTGTCTCAGCTTATCTATTTGCCTTTATTTTTGTACATTTCTCTTCCTATACACAAGTTTTTAACTCACAGTTGCGTATACACATGGATTTGACTGCTATATCCGTGTACATACGCAGGTTTACTACAAACAGTCATGTATGCCCTTAGTTTTTCCTTCTAGAGGAAGATTGATTGTTGTTAGGTGAATTTTGATGATTGCTGAGTCTCCTTTGATACTGCTAGAGTTTGTATACACCTCTATTTATGACCAGAGACTTTTTTTTTAGGGTAAATTTCTTTTTTAAGAATGTTCTTGTCATTGCATTTTCGATTTTTTGTTTTGGGATTAGTGCATTAGATTTATTTTACCTTAGTACTTTGTTTGAATGTTGTTTTACTGTGCTTTCCGAGTCTAGGGTTAGTAGAATCATTCTTTTGCTTTAGTATCTCATTTTTATTCAAAAAACCCAAAAATATTTGCTTCTTTGCATCATTATGCATTGCACTTTGCATTTCGCATGGTTCTTGCACTAGATTTCTTTAGAGTATTAGTTAGGATTTCATATAGGAATGATTGCATTTGTCATTTGAAGAAAATTTTTGCATTTCATGTAGTAGCATGCCCTATTTTTCATTTGACACAATGCATTTACATTGATTATTAGGTGTGCATTTTATTTCATGTTGCGTCATAACACCATTGGTTGCATGGCCATATACCTCTTTTGAGTAATAAAGCCAAATAAAATCAACGCTTAATTAAAATGGATTACACTATTTTCTTTGCTAGGGTACACCAACAAGATTAGGTTTTAGGGTCTTCGAATAGTTCATTGTGAGTAAATTCTCCAAGACCACTAAACAACAACATGTATGTGTCTGTCCAGGTGAGAGTGTGAAATTCCTTGGTATAATTAGTGTTTCTTAGGATCCTCCTCTCAAAAGGGAGTTAAGAACGAGGCAATGTGAGCAGTTATTGATTGGGATGACCCCTAGTCATAACTGAGTAGCACCAAATATATTTCCAGGATTGTATTCGTATCTGGGGGCTCTTTTACCCTACCCATACGGTCAATCCTGCCTGCGACTGTCTGCCCGAGCATTGATTATATTGAGGTGACCTTAGTTTCCTTACCTAGGATATCGAGGGGGTACTTTGTAGGGGTTATTCTGCAGGTGTCCCAGCCAGGTTGGGTTCGGACAACATAGTCGCTTTAGGCGTTGAAGCTGAGGGACACAATAATTGGTTACAAACCTCCTCTTGTTGTGTATGGGAGTCTCAAGCCTCTCGTAGGCAAGACATACCTGCTTCATTTGGGAGCTCACTTATCCTACCCTTGATTTCTTGTGTTTGGATTTAGATTTTATTAGTGTATGCTTTGTGCATGTTCACTTGCCTAGGGTTTGCGTAATTAGTGAGTCTTTTGCATTTTTTGAGTCATTGTGCATTCGGGTGCGGCTTCTTTCCATTCTCGTCGTTTAGCAGGACTTGCACCTTCTACATCTCCTCCTACTTTGGGAGAGAGAAACACACAGTCTAGGTGGACCACTTCACACATTGATTCACACACGATGGGAGATCATGAAGATGGTATTCTTGAGCTGTCTTCTCCAACTCAAGTGGAGGACGAAGAGTTTACTCCTATATTTTATCCTTCACTTGATATGCCTGCACATTCTAGGTTTGATCCTTCACATGAAATACCTACTCACTCTAGCTATGATCCCTCGTTCACGGGTCACCGGTATTGGATGTCGGGCGACGAGACTCATCATGAACCCGCGAGCACTAGTTATGGTAGTTATGGTAGGTCTAGTATCCCTACACATGATCTGGAATTTCATGTTGAGTCAAAGTTTGAGCTTAAATTTATGCCTGGGGGCACTCCTATTCCTTACCATGCGGAGAGGTTTGGGAGCACGAGTCACATTGCACCTTCCATCCCGGTGGTGGAAGCTACATCACATATTCCTCCTAGACCTGGTGTTAGTAATCCTATTAGGATACCAGAACCTCAATGAGTAACTATAGGGAACACGACATACATAATTTCACATGTCCTTTCATCCTCTATTCCTTTTTCTTCGAATGCTATTCCTCCCCCTCATTCATGTGGTCCTTCAGGCCGGAACGTTACTACGAGTCATGTCCGTACTACTGCTACTCGCACAGTTGTGTCTCAAATTCAAGTACCTACTATTGTTTTGGGAGTTCGTATTACTACTTCTGGAGGTCATGTTACTACTTCCAGAGCATATATTCCTACTTTCAGAGTGTCTCATAGGATATCTTATGGACCTTATTATGGGATGCAGAATGGACAGGGTTATTCACCTTATGGGTGTATGTTTCAACAACCCACTGACTCTCTAAATTATGGCTTCATAGCCCCACGTAGTCAAGGTACACCACATTATGGTTCTTCCATGCCACCCTACACAGGTCAAAAGGGAGGAGGGAACTATGGCCAAGGCCATGGTGGTTACGGTAACCAGGCTTATGTGAACCAAAATTATCAGGGAGCAGGGCATCGACGTACTCATCCTAGGCTCCATTTCCTCGCAATGCTAAATCTTCCTGACTTATCGATACTGGCAAACAATCCTGTATCTCATGACCCAGCTTGGCCAGCTATCCCTAATAAGCTTCCCTCAGACATTCCCAAATTTGAGGGAAAACTAGGAGAAGATCTGAGTGAACATGTTACTACATTTCACCTATGGTGCTCTTCAAATTCCTTACATGAAGATTCGATCTGTTTAAGGCTGTTTCAACGCACCCTTATAGGTCCTGCCATGAAATGGTATATAGAGTTACCTAGGGGGGCATTCACATTGTTTGATGACCTAGCTATGACTTTTCTCAACCACTTCCAGCTACCAGTGCGTTACGATGTTGGTACGGAACTCTTGTCGACATTTTGGTAGGATAAAGCCACACATATCTCGGACCATATCCAAGAGTGGAATTCACAAAAGAGATTGATTAAAGCCTTCATACTACCATAATTTATCCTCGAATGGTTCCTTAAATCGTTACTGCCTTATATAGCGAAGGATGTTTCTACATCCGGAGTTCAGAACGAGGAACAAGCCATTTTTAAGGTGGAGGAATTAGACTTGATTTATGCTCAATTTGGTTAGTTATATGAGATCATTCCTAATGCTCCATGTTCTAGTTTTGACTCTAAGGTTAAACCTAGACCACATGCTGATGGCATTGTTGGTTGTATGAGTGCCAAACTTGCAGATTCGGTTGTGAAACAGGTCAGTCAATTATCTATCAACCAATCTACCTTGGGACAAGCTATGGATTTGTCTCAACCCACCCAAATGGCGAGTGTGCTTTCGGTACAATCGTCAGACTAGAAGAGTAACCAACAACCCAGAAGGAATAAAAAGAAGGGTAAAAACAATCGCAAGGGTGGGAATAGGAATGAAAATTCCAACTCTAATGAAAAGAACACCCAAAATGCCAGGGGGGACAAGCAGCCTAAACGTAAGGTTAAGTTTCCTTGCAAGTTGTGTAAGGATGACCACCTCACTCACTTATGCCCTAGGATTGATGAATCCTTGAGATTCATGGCACAAGGCCCAGCTGTGATGACCAACCCTTTATCTCATAATAAAAACATGAACTCGAGGACCCATGATCAGTCTGGTGGTGATCAAGATCCATCAGAGACTAGTGGTCATGGTTGCATCAACATGGTCCATGCTACTAAGGTTGTGACTCATGTGAAGGACTGTCATTCATCACAACCTGACCTTGGAAAGGAACCTGATCCACTTGGGAGTCCTTTGCATATTGAAAACCCTGTGGATAAACCTGAAGTTGCACCTCGCATTCCTAAGGGAGTCCTTAAGCATTCGGGGCATAATCCTAATGGCAGAGCCGCCCAGAACTATTCTGTTGTCAAGGATTTGGGCCACACTCTTCGTGTGATGTCTGCACTTGAAGTAATTCAGAGTTGTCCTTCACAAAGGAAGGCTTTGATTTCTACCCTAGGTGTGAACAATGATAATTCTTCCTCTGTGATCAAATTTAAAACCACAACACTTCAGCCTCGCTTGCCTTACTATGTGTCTCTCTTGATTCATGCATAATGTCTTAGCATGACCATCAAACACACTGTGATTGATGAAGGCACTGCTACTTCTGTGATTTCTTTGGCATGTTGGAAGGGTTTGGGTTCCCCCGAGTTGTCTAAATCCGGTACCATGTTGACTGATTTCGATGGAATATCATTTCGACTGGACGACATTCTTCCTTCTCTTAAGGTACATTTGGGGGGGAAGACCATTGCGATAAAGGTCGAGGTGGTTGATGCGCCCCTTAACTACAATTTGTTGTTGGGTAGGAATTGGATGTACAGTATGCAAGCCATAGCTTCTTCTTTATTTTGATTTTTATGCTTTCCGTTTAATGGGAAGATAGTTACGATTGATCAAATGTCATTCAAGAATTCACTGGTTACTACATCTTTGGGAGCTTCCATCCCGATTGTAGAGCGCTCTTAGCTGGAAACTGGGAGTGTGGGTGTTGGCACGTATCCATCCCTTATGGGAATCTTTAATTGTCCTGTACCTATCCTTATGATAGGGTCTAGTCTCGGTGAGGCTTTTTCATCGGTAAGATCGGTGTCTTTTTGCACAACATATATGGAAGATCCTTGGATTATTCCTACACTGAGTCCTTCGAATGAGCCCATCGAGACAGACACGTCGTTGCCTACAACTATGATAGCTTATCAAGCTAATCTTCCATGTGTTGTAAATCCTAGTCCTTCCTCTTCGCAGAAGGAGGAGGAGGACCCGTATGTACTGCCTGCATGGGCAGTTCAGTCTTCTCACACATAGGACTTCCTTGATAAGGTTTTTCCTTCTGATGAGGCTATTATTGAGGCTATGTCTGGGGTTGAGCCACCTTGGGAACAGTTGCATCATAGATCTTATTTTCTTCATGATCTTAACCATTTGGAGTGTGAAGACTGTAGGGGGATTCTTAGTGAGAGAATTGGTAATCCCATGGTTCCGTTAAGCTCTCCTGGTCTGATGGCCAACAAAAACATGGTGAATATATCTCCTACCATCCCTATCAATATTTCTTGTGATCCTAGCAATATTGAGAATGTCTATATAGGGGAAGAATGTTCCCATGCTAAGATTCAAGAGTACACTGAGCTTGTTAAAAAATTTCATGATATCCTTGCTTGGTCTTACGATGAAATGCCAGGTATTGACCCTCGCATTGTGGATTATGAGATTAAAACTTGCCCCAATGCTAAGCCTGTTTGGAAATTCTTGCGTGCGGTGAATCCTAGGAAATCACCTACGATTAAGGCTAAGATAGAAAAGCTGTTAAATGTCGGTTTTTATCTATCTCATTCCCTTGAAGGAGTGGGTTTCAAACCCCGTTCTGATTGATAAGAAGCAGGGAACGATCCGCATATGTACTGATTTCCATGATTTGAATCGTGCCTATCCTAAGGACAATTTCCCCACAACATTTATTGATCAAATTTAGGATGAGTGTGTGGGAAGTGAGGTATTTTCCTTTATGGATGGATTTTCTGGATACAATCAGATACAAATTAAACCTGAGGACCAACATAAGAATTCCTTTATTTGTCCTTGGGGAACCTTTGCATATTAGAAGATGCCTTTTGGCCTTAAAAACGTCGGAGCCACTTTTTAGCAGGCTATGACCTTGATCTTCCATGATCTCAAATTGATTATTGAAGTATTTTTGGATGACCTTGCTGCTCATTCTCACATGAGAATGCGTCATTCCTACCATTTGAGATTAGTGTTCGAAAGGTGCCGCCATTATTTGGTCAAGTTAAATCCTCACAAATGCATCTTTTGCGTGAAGTCTGGTCGCTTATTAGGATCCATTGTCTCCAAAGAAGGTATAAGAATCGACCCTTTAAAGGTTGAGTCAATACTTCAATTGTCTCCCCCGAAAAACATTAGACATCTTCAATGTTTGCAGGGCATGGAAAACTTCTTACGGAGATTCATCGTGAATTTTGCCAATTTGACTAGAGGCTTTATGCGTCTTTTGAATAAGGACACTACCTTTTGTTGGGATGAGCGAGTCCTAGAGTCCTTTGATGCACTCAAACGAGCCTTAGCATCGGCCCCGGTGATTAGTCCACCCGACTATAGCTGTGACTTTCTACTTTATGTGGCTGCATCCATGGAGATGATTGGTATGGTTTTGGTTCAAGAGGATGAGGAGCTCCAAGAGCATGCCATATATTATCTAAGTTGGAACCTCATTGATGCGGAGATCCATTATTCCCATGTGGAGAAGCTTGCCTTAGCTACCGTCCATGCGGTTCAAATATTGAGACACTATATTCTCCTTCGTCAGACCTTTGTGGTTGCCCATGTTAATCCATTTCAGTTCATCCTCACTAGAATGATGATAGGGGGAAAGTATAATAAGTGGATTGTCATCTTACAAGAATTTGATCTCGAGTTTGTTTCGGTAAAATCGAAGAAATCGTTGATTTTTGCAAAACTTATATCTGATTTCCCGAGTGAGGAGGAGGAGGCTTGTGAAGATACGTTTGTCGATGAGCACATCTTCTTGATCTCAACCTTGGATCCATGGTATGGAGACATTATCATATATTTACAAACATTGAAGGTCCCTACTCACCTCTCATAGGATGAACGACGATGATTGTGTCACGTATCCAAGAATTACCTCATAGTGGATAACACATTGTACTGCCATGAGGTAGATTCCATTTTATGTCATTGTTTAACTCATGAGGAGGCTAAGCTTATGCTGAATGATTTCCATAGAGGGGCGTGTGGTGGTCATTTATCTAGGCTTTCTACAGCCCAAAAAATCTTGAGAGTGGGTTATTTCTGGCTGTCGATATTTAAAGATTGTGTCAATGCGGTCAAGAAGTGCCACCCTTGCTAGGTGTTCACAAGTAATATGCACTCGTTTCCTGCCCCATTAAATCCCATTATCACCGTCGGTCCCTTCAATAAGTGGGGATTTGATTTCATGGACTGCAACCCAGCTTCAGCTGGGGGGCATCATCATATTATCGTGGCTGTTGAATACTTCACGAAATGGGATGAGGCTATGCCTGCAGTTAAATCCGATGGTGAGATAGCTGCATACTTTGTATTCAACCAGATTATTACTCAGTTCGGTATTCTGAAAGAGCTTGTCACTGACCATGGTAGGCACTTTCAGAATCGCATGATGGAAGAGTTGGCCTCAAAGTTAGGGTATAAGTAGGAGCATTCTTCTTCTTATTGCCCTCAAGCAAATGGACAAGTTGAAGTAGTGAATAAATCATTCAAGTCTATTCTCCAATGAACCATCGCCCAAAGAAAGACTAATTGGCATATTATGTTATATCTTGCTTTGTGGGCTTATAGGACTGTGGTTAAGACTGCCACCGGTTTTTCTCCATATCATCTTGTACATGGAGTGGAGTCTTTATTGCTAGTTGAGTGTGAAATCCATTCTTTGAAGCTAGCCATAGAGCTCTTACCGGACTCCTCTCCATTGGAGGAACATTTGGTCCATTTAGAGCAGCTTGATGAGCAGCGCCGAGATGCTTTAGTGGCTCTAGAAGTGAATAAGTGTCGCATTAAGGTCCAATAGGATAAATCTATCTGTCCAAGGAGGTTTAGTGAAGAATATTTGGTCCTTTTGTGGGATCAAGCTAAAGAACCCTTGGGGGTAGACAAATTCAACCCCATGTGGCATGGTCCTTACGTGGTTAAACGTGTGTTAGAGAAGGGCACTTATGACCTAGTAGATTATGAGGGGACGGCCTTGGTAAAGCCTAGAAATGGGCTCTATCTTAAAAAATACTATGCATAACTTTTAGCCAGGGCTGACTATTGTATATTATTGTACAGCTTTTTGCATGGTTAGGTCTTTCTTATGATGATCAGGTTTGTTGATTAGCTTCTATTTCTTATGGCAGATGCCAATGGAGTCTTCCATCTATAGAGGATTCATGGATGGTGCAAGCCGTCACACTCAACACTCAGCCTATGCTGCTTGGGTGATTTATACTCCTACGGGTCAGGTATTGTCTTCAGGAGGCGTATGTTTATGACCCTCTTCAACAATGTTGCTGAATATAGTGTCATTATCGAGCTTCTACGGGATGCCATTTCACATGGTGTTCTATCTCTTGAGGTACATCTTGATTCAGAGTTAGTAGTGTCACAGCTTAATGGCTTGTATCATGTTATAGATCCAACATTATTACGGAGATTCTTACATGTGAGATTGTTAGAATGACAATTTGACAACATAACATATATACATGTTCCAAGAATTAATAATCAAGTTGCTGAATCATATACTAACTACATGTTATATTGGCATTTGTTTCATAGAAAATAAGCTCATCACAAACATACATTTTTACACATGTAAATAAATAAACCAATCATCCTAAAACTTTTTTCATTAGAAGACCCAAAATGTGATAATAGATACTGTCATAATACAAAAATGGGGCTCTCAAGCCACCAAAATATAAATACACAGTAGTACAAAATGTATCACTCCTAGGTATCTAAGCTTGGGGAGGATGAGGGGGGTTTTGATCATGGAATGTCACCACGGCTCTAGCCAGGTGTCTAAATAACCGCACCCATGCTTGTGGCACACTCACCACCTGACGCTGCATGGCCTCAGCCAGGTCCTCGACCTGCGCCATGGGTACCCTGTGTGTCAGCCGCACGAAGTTGGTATAAATGCTTTGGAGTGTCCACTCTACATCCACACCCGTAATGTCATCTCCTCTTCCCATTCATCTATGATGAGGGAATCCTTCATGCCACCATGGTCCTACATATGCATGCATATGATAGGATGTCACTATGTGTTGTTATGCAAAAACATGTCTTTTTGATTCCATATATCAAAAAACACAAAAAAATTAAATAACTCAAAAATCTTAAAAAGAGGGTTGGGATTGGTTACCAATGTCACCGTATGCCGATCCTGGTGTTAATGGCATGTCGGGGTCTCCCCAAAAATCTATCCCCGCATAGGGGTAATCATCAATGGCAACTATCTCCCATCACCACCATGGAAAGAAATCAGCTGGATAGGGGTTGGACACCCTACATCGACCCAGTCTGCAAATCGCATCTACCCAACGTCGTTGGGCTAGATCTCAAACCCCGTGAAGAGGAACATCAACTCTAGGGCTCAATCCCAGAACACGCTCAAAGAAAAACTTGCTCAGTATGCTACTGAAACTGAAGTTTCGTACTCAACCCATCTTGCACTCACTGAGCTGGTGTTTCATGTTGCCCAGTAGTGCAGTGATCCAATTGTACACCGTGGGTTTCATGCACTCCACTGCATAGAACATTAGAGGTCGCGAGGCCCGGTGGAGTGAAGCTAGCCCTGCTATCCTGCCTAGTGTTAGTAGAATGGCATTTAGGCCTAGCACCTGTATGGAGTTAGTTGAGATCTGAATCCGGACCTTCTCCATGTCTGGATAACAATACACGGCTATGTACTCATCTATGGTGAGGCCACCTCTAGGCCCATGAGATCATAGGTTCACCACTTCCCCCCATCGGGAAAGTCCAGTAATAAAGTATATGTCCTCCACTTCTATGGTGAGGGACATCACATCAATCTAGAAAGACTCCGATTCAGGATCCCATTGGTCTACTAGCATCTGCAACAGTCTTGGTTTGGCTCTTAAGCCACCAAGACACCAAAACTTGTAGAGCTCGCATGCACGAAGAGCCTATTGTGCCATTAGGTCACCACATACTGCTTCTTCTACATCCCCGTGCTCATGTTCTCTCCATTCAAGAACCATCCTGCACATTGAATTCAAGTTTGAGTAATTAGAACACTTTAAAAACCTTGAACATAGCCTCATATGCGACTTTTTTCTAAACAACCGCGTATGTACGCGACTTTGAGGGATTTTTTCACGTATATCCAGCCCTATATGTGGAAAAATCCTCGATTTCCATGTGGGCCATGGTGCATACTTTAGAATGGCCTAGAATCCTGATTTGACCATGGAAAATTGTAAAATTTTCATGAAAATGAAAGAGCAGGGCATGGGTAATTACCTGGAAAAAACGGTAGTGGATTCCGTCGGCTGGATCTCCTAGAATTTGTTGTTGAAGTTCTAAGCTCAATTGGGTAAAAATTTCAAATGTTATACAATGTTTTGAATTTTTTACTCTTTATTCAATTTTTTGAAAATTTTTACCCCCTTTTCTATAGTTTGGATCGTTTCTAATCCTTTTGGACCATTTTTGACTAATATATGATGTAGGAGACCATTTTGAGGGTTGTTTCGACCATTTTGTTGACACGTTCATGCCGATTTCAGGTATCATGTCTAAACTGGCATATAGGTTAGGTTTCACCACCATTTGCATTTTGCATGACCTTATGACCGTTTCATTATAACCGTAGGTACGAACCCATTCTATCTTGTCATGGAACCTTCTTGTTGTTTTAGAAGTGGCATGATTATAATGGTAGAGCTTGACCTTACATGGGTGCTCTAGTTAGCTCCTTAATTGCATTTGGTTCCCATGCCGACAATTTGGTCCTTTAGGGTGTGGGAGTCCATTGAATAGTATCACCATGACATTTCACAAGAGCCTGATATTCCTCTTGATCTTTTGTTGACCTATTTCCCCCGGACTCCCTTATGTCAAGTTGTAATTTCATTATTATGAGCTTTTCCTGCCTTATTGAGCCTTATGCCGGCTTCCTTGACTTTGATTATCAACCATATAGCCTAAGCTTGTCTCATGTCTAGCCATGTTTTTACCACACATGGTGAATCACACTTTTATGGCCTTCCCTATCCTTATGCAGACTCCTTAGACCCCATGGACCATTTTTGTTCCTTTGATGTTGGTAGATTTTAAATTAATGTGTAATGTGAACGAATTAAATTAGGCAAAAAAGGGACTCCAAATATACCCGAGGGGTACTCGGAGTATGTCCAAAAGTGAACTTTCATGGCTACTCACAAGGTGTTTGTGGGATAGAACGGAGTCTCGAAGACTATTTTTCGTAACACACCTGTCAGAGTGTGACAGATATCAACGCCTCGAGGTCACTTTCCAATTGTTTCCACTCCTTTGGGTATTTTGCCACCGTTTATAGTTTGTTCGAGGCGTTGGATTTTCGCTTGATGGTTTGTCAATTTGGGAGGTGAATACTAATTAATCTAGTCACTCAAGTGCCTTTGATGCAGCTTGACTGATTAGATGAATCACAACCAAGTACAGAGCATACACACTGGAGTCTTTGTTATTTTTAGTAAGTTTTAAAAGAGGTGTTCTTATTAAAAATAAAACCCTCCAGGAACCTCTTTCGGTCCAAGTGGACCTCAATCAAGGAATCAAGGAGGGGTTGATTTTATTATTATTATTAAAACAATTAAAGAAAATGGAATCAGAGATACATAACACCGATTTTCTAATGAGTCCTACCACGCATTTCTTTCCCCTTGCGGGTCAATCGGGAAGTCGTGGGGTAAGTAGTATGATTACTTTTGAATTGAAAATATGGAATAATAAAAAATGTTACCAAAGTATACAATCCTGCATATCAAGACTAAACTACAATAAAAAAAGGGAAAAATGCAAAAAAGTGAAACAGACGCGGATCCCCCCTGGGGGGATGGGGAGCGGGTTCAAAAGAGCCTACTCAAAATGATTCCTTTTATTATTATTATTGGTTACAATATCAGAAAACTTAATTATTCACTTTGTTCCTTGTTATAGGGGATCCAAAGGATTACAAAAATCTTGTAACAAGCTGAAATAAAATTGCAGTGGTGGGGGAAGCCTCCGAGAAGCTCCGGTTTGCCCAAGAGTCGGAAAACATGCAGAGTATCCTTCTCTTTTTTGTTAAACCTGCTAACAAACAGTAAGCAATTAAAATAAAATGTGCCCAAAAACACTTTGAAAGTGTTTTGGGTCACCACACAAATTAAAAAAAAAACTAAGTAAAACTTGTCAAAAAAGGGCTAATCTAGTTTTTCAAAAAGGAACCAAGGAAAGCAAGCTTTCCTTGGGATATTGGCTTGCTGTTTGGGAAGCCAATGATATATGCACTTTTCTTGCAGAATATGAAACTTTAAAGAACATCAAGGGAAACTACCTTATTAGCAAGCTACAAATTTCCTTTATAATGCTTGCAAAAAAGAGGGTAATTTCAACGAGATCTCTTCAAATATAACTTTATATGCAAAAATGAACTAAGATATAACCTTAAGAAAGGATCTTACTAACTAGATATATATATGATTTTATTAATGAGACAGATCTAAGCAATAATATTCTTTAATAGTAACCAATTTGATGAAAAATTAAGATTTTGAAGGAGGAAGATAAAAGAGAAGTGCTTGTTGCTGAAGCAGATCTGCAAAAGAAACTTGTTAGTGAAGCACATAGGGGCAAAATATTCGCAATATTTGTTGGAAAACCAATGGAATCAAACCTGTAAGCTAAACAAGAAATCCTGCAAACAAAACCATTAAATCTGAAGATACATATGAGAAGTAGATGATATAGCATGAAAATAATCTTATTTAGCATGAAAATATTAGCTCATTCAAACATATGTAGCAAAATAGGAGTAAGTAAGCTTAATTACAATGATCTATTCCTATGATTCCAATAATCATTCAGGTAGACAATAGTTTAATATAAAATTTGAAAATAATAGCAGTTCACCTCAAAAGTAGCATGATAATGATGATCCACACATGAAAAGTACTCCACAATTTATCCTCCAAAGCTTCTCTTTATTTCAACAACTGATGATCAATACAATATTACAATATCAAGCCCTTCAATCTAGCTTTAACTAGCTTGGAAGAGGAAATCTGTGCTCTATTTATAACAAAAACCTGAGAACCCTATCCCAAAGGGGCGCATGCATGACTGAAGGAGAGACTACAGTTGACACAGAGATAAGCCGAGCCTAATCTGATTACTATGTCTGAACTGATGATGATCTGAGTTTGAAATGAGTCTAACTGGATGAACTGATTTTAACTAGACTAGAGCTGCAAATTGGAGTGACACCTCACTCAGTTAACTAAACCAACCAACAAATAACTCCCATCTTTGATCCACACGTGTGGAGGAGAGAGAAGGGAGGGCACAACCCTAGCTTTGCATGTGCTTGTTAGCTCCTCTTCAGTCTTAGTTCATGCCTTCAGTGAAGGAATGGTCATCTCTAGTCAATCTGAAGCGAATGACACTGAATTCAATTAAAATGGAGCAAAATCCACTGATTTAGGAATTTTGGATTTGCTCCATTATTCAATTAATTAATATTTGAATTTTTTTTGGATTTTCTCAACTGAGTGATGGAAAAATCACTCAAAAGTTAGGAAAAGTGGGTTTATGGGTTTAGTGGTGCTCTGAGTTAGAAAAGCAACACCCCCATGACTAAATATGAATTTTAACCCCACTTTTATTACAATACCAATTTTTCCAATTAGACTATTAAAAATAGCCTAAGTTTTGTGGAAAAATTAAAATTTAAAAAATATTTAAAAAATAAAAGAAAATAAAAACTTAGTGGGACTTATACATGTTCATATGACTCGACCATAATGACTAGGATGTTTATACATTGACACATAGACTCTAGTAACCTCAATAGGCCTAAATGCCAAGCCGACCACCCCAACTTTGGAGGTATTGAGTGAAAAACTCAGAAATTATCAGTTGTTTATTCAACAACCAATAATAACCAAGGGAAAAAACACCCTAGGATGATCAGATTGACAAATAAAGTCTAAGATACTTAGTCTTTTATAGACACTATCATGCTAGATCATTTATTACAATTCCCCCATGGGGTATGAACATGTGATATATTACAACAAGCACTTCCCAGAAGCACTTCCGAAGGTCTTCTGAAGTCCAAACAAAAAATCTTTGTCCGGTTCACTAGGCTCACTTGATAAAAAACAACTAAATACAAATTAGGTGATAACATCTGGATCCATCTAGGGACACATGCTTTGAATAATCTTTTGATCAAAGAAGAGGATGTGAGAATTCTAGAATCTCTAGGTCTTGCATAGCAATTAAAGTTTGTCAGTAACATGTATATGACAGAAATCAACTATAAAAGCAGATTAATGTACAGAATTAGTCTATGATGTACAAAAAAGCAATATTTTACAAGACTAATATACAAAAGAAAAATTTCAAGGGTAGTAGTATGGTACAAAACATCTATAATACAACAATATGATACATAAAATTTAAAAATACATGCAAGGCAAGGTTTAGAAATTGGCCCTTAAACCAGTGATGCCAATAAAGGAATCAAACTGTCTCAGCAAAGAACATCTTGAGGAGAAAGCCATTCACTAGTAGGATTAACCTTTCTCCTTCTAGGTCATTTAGATAGAAAGAATTTGTTCCTGCTAGTTCATCAATGATATACGGCCCCAACCATAAGCTGTTGAAATTTCCGTGTTTCCCAGGTTTCTCCCGTCGTTTGTCCCAACGCAATAATGTGTTACCTACTTGAAAGGATCCAAGCCTAGTAGATCTATCAAAGGTTCTCTTGACTTTGTCTGAATTTTTGATACTTTGGTCAAGGGAATTTCTTCTACTCTCATGTAACTCAATCAACTGTTTATTCTGTTCTGAATGACATCCTGATCTGAGCTGAAGGTATAGAGAAGCTGATACATTGGAAGCTTTAAATGGATAGGTAAGGTGACATCTAGGCCATAGACAAGTTCAGAAGGGCTCCTCTTGGTTGAACTTTTATTTGTTATTCTATCGACCCATAATGCAAACTTGATCTTGCTATCCCAAGCCTTTTTATTATCATGCACAGTTTTCTTGATTATGGTCATTAAGTTTTTATTAGTTGACTCAACTAGACCATTTCCTCAGGGATAATAGTTGGATGAATGGGATAGGACAATGCCGTACTTGAAACAAAAGGATGAAATCTTGGAGGAAACAAAACATGGGCCATTATTTGTGATGATTCTGGATGGCACATCGAATCTTGTGATAGTCCTATCTTCTAAGAAATCCATGACTGCAGTATCGGATGCCTTCTTGGTGGGTATCGCTTCTACTGACTTGGTGAAATAATTAATGGTGGTAAGAATCCAAGAATAACCATTGCTCGAGTTATCCTTGAACTTATTGATGAAATCAAGCCCCCACTACTGGAAAGGGGCTTGGACTACTATTGGATTTAAAGGCAAGGCTTTCATTTGTTGCTTTCTGGTGAACAACTGACACTGGGGGAAAACTCTGACAGACTTGTGCACATCTGAAAAAAGGTTTGGCCAATAGTAGCTTTCTCTAAGGATTTTATGGGCGGTTGTTCTTGCTACAAAATGTCCACCACAAAATCCTGAATGGAACTCAACCATGAGTTTTTTGGACTTAGGTTCATCGACACATCTAAGTATTAAACCATTGGGGTTTCTCCAACCCAAACCTTCTTTTGTTAAACAATACTTAGTTTATTTTAACCTTAATGATCTTCTTTTATGCCCAAGTAAGTGATTATGGAATGTAAGGTTGTGGATGAAAAATATGATGTCGGTATACCAAGGGTGCTATTCTAATCTCTGAAGCTCATCTGATACACTTTGTTCTGAATCACTGTTCTAGCAGATTATTCCTAAATCCTTTTCATTTACTTGGGTCAACATCTTTGCAAGAACTTTTCCCTTAATTAACTTAGTAGGTTTTATCTCTAAATCATATTCTTGAATCTTTGAAACCCGCTTACCCCTGATTCCTAGACAATCTTATTGAGACATGATATCCTTGATAGCTGCATGGGGTACATACCCAATGATTTTGGAGTAACCTACATAAGTTCTAAAATGTTTAAGGGATTGACAAGGGCATAATCCTATTTCCCCATGGTGGTATACTTCAAATCTAAATGTTACAAGGCTCTACTCATAAAGGATTTAGGTTGCTCTTGTCCCTCCTTATTCTTTTGAAGCAAAAAACCAGCAATAGTGTCTTTTGAGGCAAAGGAAAATATCTAAAATTCCTTGGAATAATCTGGACTGATCAAGACTGGGGAACTAGATATGGCATCTTTGATAGACTTGAAAGCATCTTTCCCTTCATCTTTCCACTCAAACTTATCATATTTCATTAACAACTTTTGTAGAGGATTCTTTAATTTTGCGAAATTTGGGATGAATCTTCTTATAAAATTGATGTGACCATTGAAATACTGGAGAGCTTTAAGATTCTGAGGCAAGAGGAATTTCTTAATGGCTTCAACTCTCTCAGGATCAACCTTGACACCATCCTTAGAAATGATGTGCCCCAACAACTTGCCTTCATCAACCCCAAAGATTGACTTGTCGGGGTTTAAGGAAATACCATATTTCCGACATCTTATGAAAACCTACCTAAGATGACTTATGTGGTCAGATCTTTCCTTTGAAAAAATAGTTAAGTCATCTTGATATATTTCGATTATTTTTCCTATAAGTTCTTTGAAGGAAAAATCCATGGCTCTTTGGAAGATGGCACCAGCATTCAATAAGCCAAAAGGAATTCTTAAAAATTCATAGGTACCCCAAGGTGTGGTGAATGTAGTCTTATGTTGATCCTCCTTATTTACCAACACCTAGTTATAACCAAAAAATCCATGCAACATGGACATCATTCCTGATCCTGTTACTCTTCGAAGCAATGTTTCCATGTCGGGTAATGGGTAATTATCTTTAAGGCATGATGTATTCATATTTATGAAATCTATACATATTCTAATTGACCCATTCTTCTTTCTGATAAAAACTAAGTTGGAGCACCATGATGAATGTCTTGTAGGTGCTATGATCCCTACTGCTAACATCTTCTGAAGTTCCTTCTGCACAATGGGGGCCAACTTAGGATTTATTCACCTAATTTTTTGTCGAAAAGGATTGACCTCCTTCTTCTGTGAGGGGAATAGTGTGTTGAAACACATATTCCTGATAGAATTTAAGTTCATCATAACTGAAGGAAAACACATCTCTATTCTGTCTGATTAAGTTGATCAAATTGTTCCTTTCCTTTTCCGAAGTACCTTTTCCAATTTTTATTAACTTGGGGTCCTTATCAGTTCTTATTTTTATTTCCATATAATCCCCAATTTTTATTTCATCTTTATTTTTATTTTTATGAAGAACCTGTCGATAAAAAATATTTTTGAAATATATGAGGCTACTCGGGATGTGATTCCTTTCATTATACTCGCATCCCTGATACTCTTTACCCTCTTGCTGATAACTAATCTTGCAACCTTCAAACTCTTGGAGATTGTGCATGAATCTCAAGAGTTGCTCATCATCTTTAAACACCTGCCAGTGATCTACATTATCTGGAATTGAAGGTCTAAAATTAATTTCCATTTTTCCATTCCCACTAATCATTTCATCTAATGGCTGGAGGGTGGATGCTACTAATTCCAACTTATCTGCTAACCCATTCATTTCCCTATGGATCTTTTGAATGTTAAGTGCATCAAATCATTCCATAGTGTCCCATGTGGCATTTCTATACTTCCTTAGTCTGTCATTTTTGCATTGATACTGATTCTTAATTTGGAGGACAACTAAGTCTGAATAACCTTTTATGTTCAACATCTTTATCCCCATGTCTTTAGAGGTTTCTAACCCTAGGAGCAATGCCTCATACTCGGATACATTGTTTGATGCTTCAAACTCTAACCTGAAAGCAAAGTTGTAGACTTTATCTGAAGGAGATATGATCACAATGCTCACACCCTTTCCATCTTTGGAATAAGCCCCATCAAAGTACATTTTCCAAAATTCATTTATATTTTCATCTTTAATGTTTTCCTTAATAGGGGCCATGAAATTTGACAAGATAGCATAGTTTCCAAAGTTATCAGTAAAATGAACAAATTCATTTTTGGGCTTCTTAGGGTTTTCTACATGCTGTTTCCTTAGCTTCTCTTTGTGGAGTATCACCCTAGTGTTTTCTGATGCAGGTATAGTAGCATATGTCCAATCCATTTGAATGTACCTACCAAGAGTTGCGGCCCATTTTCTGGATAGAAACATACCCCAATTATCTAGAATATCTATCACTACCACATCCATCGATATGTCGATGTCAGGATACTTGGCCAACTTAACTTGTAAATTTAAGATTATCCCTACCACTTCAACTTCTCTTGCATCCATTGCACAAACATTGTGGTAGGGTTGGGAAACCCTTAGATTTAGTTGTTCCATTACTTTTCTTGTCATGATATTTGATGAAGCACCTGAATCTAACATGCAATTATGAAGGAGAAGGTTATCAAATAAGAGGGAGACATAAAAAGGCGAGTAGTATTCTTTTTTTGGATCAACACTATTGAGGGCTATAGGCATATCCATAGGTTCAATATGTTCAGCTTCAAATATAGCATTCTTATTAGGGAGAGGATCCTCTTTGACAATATTATGAGTTTTACTTTGACTATCCTCTATGGATTTCAACAATGTTTCCTTTTGGCCAGGAATTTTAAGGACATCAATTGCATAAACATGAATATTAGCACTACTTATCCATTCTCGCATATCAACATTTGATTCAGGGATAATAGGGGGATCTAGGAGAGGAGGAGCAGTTACCTTTGGCTTCTAAGTTTTATATGGTGATGGCTTCTCCTTTCTTTGATAAACCAAACCCTTGAATCTATCCTTCTTCATTTCTTGAATTCTTTCTGGAGTAGGAATTTCACCATATAAGTTGGACAGGAGGTCCTTCTCATAACTATAATCCGTGGCCTACTGCCAATGCTAGTTTGATAAAGGGTAGGTTTGGCCTACCATGTACACATGATTAGACTCACTTGATGTTGTTGCCTGATTACTGACCTAGGGCATTCCATGTTCTATAACTTGGTTTTGCAATATAGCAAGTGCTTTCTTGGTGGAATTGATCACAAGGTCTACACCATGGAATGACTTCTTCTACCATGTTAGCCGAGTCTAACTGGTTTGGAATCCTAGGTTCTTGCTGAGGATATTTATTTTGATACATATGTGTTGGCACACAGACCTTGAAGGTCCTTAATTTTGGAAACTCTGCGGTTTTGGTGCGAAGCTTGTAAGCGGAGTTGCGGTCCAAAATAGTCTTAGGGGTTTCGGGGTTGGGTTGAAGCCCCTCTTTTTGTAAATGTCCCATGGTTTAAGCCCATTGTTTAGGCCCATGGTATTGTAATAGTGCACTTGTATAAATAGGAACTTATGTAAAGGAGAAAAGAGCTTTTTCGAAGGTGTTTGTGTATGATGATAATTTGATGCGAAGAAGCTAAGGTCTATTTGTGGGTTTAAGGTTAATTCCCAGCTGAGTGCATGGAAAACCTCTGCAGTTGAGTGCACAAAGGGTTTTGGAAGAAAGGTTCTGTAGCTAAGTGTGCAGTTTTGGGTTGTGAGAAGATCTGCAGCTGAGTGCGCAGATCAGAACTATGTGTTTGTAAAGTGTTGAATATAAACGCAGTTCTGTGGACGTAACCCCTACACTGGGGGTGAACCACATATATCTTGTGTTGTGGTGGTTCTTGTTATTTTGTTTCTGTTATGTTTTATGCATTTGATAAGTAGATGAATGATAAAGTAAAATAAACTGTTAAGTATTAACTTCGCTGTGAATTCCCAGTTAAGGGTTAAGCAAGTAACTGTCTTTTTATCTAAACTGTGAAGCTATTTAAGTAAATATAGAAGCTCTATATTGTATGATTATCCTTTTTTAAGGCTAAAGGTATAGTAATATCCATCTTTTCCCTGCAAAAACCTAATTCTGTGGCACCCCATAGCTGTTTCGGGTGAGACTGCAACCTGTTCGCAGGTTGTTGCCGAAAAGGCCAACACTGTGGGTCTCTTTATTGGTGTGAAGATAAAATTATAAGAACCCGGGTCTTCCCTTAAGCCCAACAAATTGGTTCCATTTCCAGTTGAACCAGTATCTACTTCAAGAGGGATCTATGTCGTACCTACAACAAATTGGTTCCATTGCCAGTTGAACCAGTATCTGCTTCAAGAGGGATCTACGTCGTACCTGCAACAAATTGGTTCCAGAGGGATCTATGTCATACCTGGAGGGATATTATTTGGAGGCCCTCAGTAAAAGAAATTAGTGACTGGATTGGAGATACCTATTTGAGATTTGTTGAACAAGAAAATAAAGATCCTCGTCGTAGCTCAAACGACTTCTTGCAAAGGTACATTTTTTCTGATATTTATGAAATTTTCTTCGCTAGTATCCACATAGAATTGCACTAGTGGTTATCCAGGTTGACAGAAAGAAAGACAAAATTCAAAGAAGATCAGTCTCCTAACTGGACCCTTATCCAGCATTTCTAGGAATTGAATGGGCACTAGACAATTATGCAGTAATCAACCTTAAGAACAGACAGATGACTTTTGAAGGAAAAGGCTTGAGAGTCATAGTACCGTTGGACCCTTCTCAAGGAGAAAGGTATACAGAGCTAGTCAGAGATGAATATCAGGATGTTTTGGATCATATTTACAACATCATAGCTAAAGAAGAGGACTATGTTAACCCTACTACTGAAGGTATAATGGATTGGCAGTGTGATAGTTCTTGCATGATTGATTCAAACGAAGGCCTAGAGAATTGGCAGAATAGACTTTATGAGCTACATGGACATTGATGTGCAAGAATTACCAAGTCTATCAGATGGGTTGGCTCACAAACAAAGATCTTACCTACTTTTGATGGCTTGACAGACCCAAAATATTTTATTGCACAATTCTAAGAGCAAGTACCAGACTCACAGAAAATGGAGACTCTAGATTTTACTATTCAGAGCCGTTGTTGCTAGATGGTGGAATGGTCATAAAAATTATATTCATAGTTGGAGAGCTTGTCAAAATTTTATTCGCCTGAGATTCATAGATCAACCTCAGGAGGTATGAAGCAGATTTAATGGTAAAACTAGCCCTCAGGAACATTTGGAGTAGTGTTATGAAGCATGGAAGCATGTACCTTGTGAAGAATGGGTACATAGGTTTGTACACACTCTAGAACATATAGCAAAGAACTGGTATGCGGAGGTTGAGCTTCACCATGGTATTGTAAGTTGGGTTAGCCTTGTCGATAGTTTTGTGCTCACATTTTCTATTAATGAGGATTTCCCTGCTTTGGATGCAGCTATTAGGGTGATCCATACTAAGGTGTTTGATGATAAAGAAATAGCTGAATACCAACTTGATTGGAAGGAACAAGAAGATAATGCAGTAGAATGCTATAACCTCGCCATTGATGAAGATGATAACCCTCACAACATTAATATTCCTAATTCAGAAGGACACTGCGAAGTACATGGACCAACAGTCGAATCACCTGAAGTAACTCAGCCCTTGAAAACAAGGAAAGTAAACATTGGATCAGAAGAAATTCCTAAGTATGCTACCATTGGAGATTATTGGGATGAAGAAATGGTGAGCAAAGTGACTGAACTTATCCATGAGTATCAGGACTTATTTCTGATGAATTTCTCAGAAATGAAAGGTATCCTTGGTGATATAGGAGTGATAAAAATCCCTTTGAGACCTGATGCGAAGCCTGTGAAGAAGCGCCCTTATAGGATGAATCCTAACTATAAAGAAAAATTCAGGCTGGAGCTAGATAAGGTGCTCACTACAGGAATCATTGAGCCTGTCGAAGAGTCCGAATGGGTCAGCCCTATGGTGGTACAAGAAAAGAATACCAAGGGAGAAATCAGAATCTGTGTTGATCTGAGGAAGCTGAATGATGCCTATTTACATGATCCCTTTCCTACTCCCTTTACAGATCAATTTTTAGACAATGTCGGAGGTCAAGAGGTGTATTCTTTCACTGATGGATTTTCAGGTTACCATGAGATCAGAATTTCCCTAGAGGATCGAAATAAAACAACCTTTGCTACAGAAATGGGATCTTTTCAGTATATTGTTATGCCCTTTGGATTGAAGAATGCACCTGCTATGTTTTCCAGAGTAGTCATATCTGCATTTAAGGAATTTATTCATAAGTTCTTGGAAGTTTACTTTAATGATTGGACCATCTTTGGGTTATTGAAAGATCATATAGCCAGTTTAAGAATTATGCTGGATAAGTGTAGACCACATCAGATCTCATTGAACCTAAAGAAGTGTATCTTTTGTGCACCTTTTGGAATTCTACTAGGTCACATTGTATGCAAGCAAGGATTGATGGTGGATCCTATGAAGATAGCCATTATTGTGAACTTACCACCTCTGAAGTCTATTAAGGAACTTCGCACTACACTTGGTCATGCTGGATATTACAGGAAATTCATTAAGGGATATGTTCAGATTACAGCCCCTATGGAAAATAAATTGAAGAAATATATTAAGTTTGAATGGACACCTGAATGTCAGGAAAGCTTGGACATTTTGAAAGAAAAGATGGTAACTTCCCCTATCTTAGTATTCCTTGACTGGAATAAGGAGTTTCATGTTCATGTCGATGCATCTTCCATTGCTTTAGGTATAGTATTGGCTCAGTCAGGTGAAGGTAATATTGATCACCCTATTGCTTTTTCAAGTAGAAAATTGTCCACAGCAAAAAAGAATTATACTATAACAGAATGAGAAGGTCTAGCTATGGTTTATGCTTTGCATAAATTTCGACATTATTTGTTAGGATCTCATTTTAAGATGTTCACTGACCATTCTGCTTTGAATTATTTGGTTAACAAGCCTATGTTAGGTGGAAGGATATGCATACGACTGATTTTGTTTTAGGAGTATGACTTTGAGATCATAGTTAAGCCAGGAAGACTTAACCTGGGGCCTGACCACTTATCGAGGCTCGAGTCAGGAGACAAACCCACTAGTTTGGATGAGGGTCTTTCTGATGCCCAGTTGTTTTCCATCCATATGGTTGATGAATATTTTTAGGATATTGTTCAGTACTTGTCTACAGGTTTTGCACCCTCTAAGATGACAACACAGTAGAAGAAGCAGCTGGTGGTTAAAGCAGCTGACTTTACCTTGATAGAAGGACAGCTATATAAGATGGGACCAGATAAAATACTGCACAGAGGTGTCCTGGAGCATGAAAATCCATTGATTTTGGCTGAGGCACATTCTGGAGCAGCAGGAGGTCATTATGCAGGAAATGCTACAGCACAGAAGATTCTGACAGTTGGATTGTGGTGGCCTAGATTCATAAGGATGCAAGAGAGTATTGCCACAGCTGTGATATTTGTCAGAGGATAGGAAAATCATCCAGGAGGGATGAGATGCCTCTGGTTCCACAGGTAACTTTACAAGCATTTGACAAGTGGGCTATTGATTTTATTGGACCAATCAATCCCCCTGCAAAGAAATCTGGAGCAAGATACATTATTACAATAATTGATTACCTTACTCATTGGGCCGAAGCTCAACCATTCAAGGAATGTAGCACTACTATAGCTACAAATTTCATCTTTGATAATATCTTGTCAAGGTTTGGATTTCCTAGAATTCTTATGAGTGATCAAGGATCACATTTTTTGAATAAGACTATTGAAGCATTGACTGAAGAATTCCAAGTATATCATCAGAAGAGTACTGCCTACCATCCTCAAGCAAATGGAACTGTCGAAGCCCTTAATAAGATTCTTGAGCATGATCTGATGAAGGTTTGCAATGTCAACAGAAATGATTGGGATCTCAGAATTCCAGCAGTATTATGGGCTTATAGAACCACTTGCAAGAAGTTGATAGGCCACACACCTTTTAGGCTGGTATATGGACAGGAAGTAGTTATGCACATGGATTACATTGTTCCTAGCCTCAGAATATCTTCCTTCACAGAGATGGATAATCCAACCATGTTAAATGAAAGACTGGAGAAGATACTAGAACTAGAAGAAGACAGATTCATTGTAGGGTTCCAACATCAAGTGCATAAATCTAGAGAAAAAGCATGGCATGATAGACACATTAAGAAGAAGCAGTTTCATAATGGTGATCTTGTGCTCTTGTACGATAGTAAATTCATGAAGTTCCTAGGTAAGTTCAAGACACATTGGAAAGGGCCATACATAGTTCAGAAATTTACCGATGGTGGCGCAGTTCAGTTAGCTAAATTGAATGGAGAAATTTTGCCCTCCATGGTGAATGGAAGTAGATTAAATAAGTATAGGGACAAGCCTTTACCCCCTGATCAGAAGTAATAGCAAGAAGAAGATTCTAAGTACCAAGAACAGTTGAAATTGGGTACTAGACTATAATAAAGCTGTTCTCAAAGGGCTTCAGCAGATTGTTGAAAAATTTATGAAGTGTCGAAGGTTGGGGAAGAAAATTCTGTCGTGGGTCGAAGTTTGAAGTTTTGTTGAAGCTTTTGTTAGGATGGGTCGAAGGTCAATATTGTGTAGAAGGTCCTTATTGTGTTGAAGCTAAATTTAGTGGTCATGCTAAAGAAGAAAGGTGTGTCGAAGCTTAAAATGTGACCATTGGAAAAAATCAGATTTGGCGGTGCCGGTACGTTAACTGCATTAACTGCCTGTAATGATGAGATTTTAGGAAATCTAGCGCTGTTTGGACAAGATATACAGCTGCTCTGTCAGATTTGGTGTCTTTAATGCACAGTTATGGCAGATTTGATTGTTGGATTCCATAAGAAGACACCCAAACCTGCGAATTTCGCATTACGCATTTTCTTGAGTTGAGTCCATGTCCGCTGATCGCGAAGTCCAGGAATTGTTGAGCGAATTCAGACAAAGGGGTCTGCAAAACCTTATGAGAAATCCACCTGCATCTACACCTCACAAAGAGACTCCCCCAGTGCTGAGTCAACCAATGTAGACATGATCAATCATGAAGAAGTTTAAGGCAAAAGTTTTCTCTAAGCGGAACGAAGAAAGACACAAGCCATCAGGAAAGACACCGGAGGATCCCGAGATGAATCCTACTGGTTCCGCAGAGCTCCCACCTGAAGGTTTTGAAGACTTTGGTGAGGATGAGAATGTTGCACTGCATCATCCACCATATCTTCCATCTGTTCGACTAGGAGTTCAGCCACCTCGGCAGACAGCCAAGTTCACGTTACACACCCCTTCACTGCCACAAGGTGTGCAGTTGGTGAGATCGGAGGCAGTTCAAAGGATGGGGTCGCTAATAGATTTAGAAGGCCCAATCATTCCCATGACCATCATAAATATTACTAAGAGAAAGATGACACCGAAAGATATTTTGAGAAGGAATATAGTAGATTGAGAGACGGTCATAGGGAACACAGGCATTCTGCTAAGGATAAAAGGATGGAGGATAGAGCAAGCCATGGCAGTGGGTGAAGTAGCAGAAGGGATGATGATGATGACAAGCATATAAGGGAGAAAGATGACAGGAGGATTAAATATGATGCTTATAGAGATGCAGACGGATACATAGCTTGACAGAGTGCAAAAGGAGGTAGTGGAGAAGGAGCAAACAACCGAAGATATCATGCGCAGCCTCAACAAGCAGTTCACTATCTTCACCAACAATATTCTTCCACCAGAAAAGCAGTAGAGTGTCCCAGGACGGGACACTGGTGAGTCTTAGGGGCCCGTTGGGGCGCGGACCTTGAAGGTCCTTAATTTTTGCAACTCCACGGTTTTGGTGTGAAGCTTGTAAACGGAGTTGCGGTCGAAAATAGCCTTAGGGGTTTCAGGGTTGGGTCGAAGCCCCTCTTTTTGTAAATGTCCCATGGTTTAGGCCCATGTTTTAGGCCCATGGTATTGTAATAGTGCACTTGTATAAATAGGCACTTATGTAGAGAAAAGAGCTTTTTCGAAGGTGTTTGTGTATGATGATAATTTGATGCGAAGAAGCTAAGGTCTATTTGTGGGTTTAAGGTTAAGTCCCAGCTGAGTGCGTGGATGACCTCTGTAGCTGAGTGCACAGAGGGTTTTGGAAGAAAGGTTTTGTAGCTAAGTGCACAGTTTTGGGTTGTGAGAAGATCTGCAGTTGAGTGCACAGATCAGAACTGTGTGTTTGTAAAGTGTTGAATATAAACGCAGTTCTGTGGACGTAGCCCCTACACTAGGGGTGAACCACATATATATTGTGTTGTGGTGGTTCTTATTATTTTGTTCCTGTTATGTTTTATGCATTTTTTAAGTAGATGAATGATAAAGTAAAATAAACTGTTAAGTATTAACTTCGTTGTGAATTCCCAGTTAAGGGTTAAGCAAGTAACTGTCTTTTTATCTAAACTGTGAAGCTATTTAAGTGAATATCGAAGCTCTATATTGTATGATTATCCTTTGTTAAGGATAAAGGTACAGTAATATCCCTCTTTTGCCTACAGAAACCTGATTCTACGGCACCCCATAGCTGTTTCAGGTGAGACTGCAACCTGTTCACAGGTTGTTGCTGAAAGGGCCAACATTGTGGGTCTCTTTGTTGGTGCAAAGATAAATGTATAAGAACACGAGTCTACCGTTAAGCCCAACAATATGTTTCTGTTTAGGATGAAATTTCCTAGGTCCATTATTTCTTTCCATTGTGATTATTCTATTTTGCATATGATTCAGATGTGCAAAATTATTTGCCATAAGTTGGTTTTGACTAGCAACCAAGTTTTTTATCATGTTTGTTACCTTTTCCATGGGATATTTAGAGGTTCCCTTTTCTTCTAATTCAACGAATTTAACCTTCTCTTTGTTGTATGAATTGTTTCCCCTAGTGTAACCTAGAATGTTGGACTTTATTGAAAACTGCATATTCTTTTCTATTTTCTCAGCCAATTCCAGAGCAGTTTTTAGATCGGCTAGCTCTTTGTCTCTTAACTGGTACCTCAAATCACCAGTGAAATATTCGATGTAATATATGAGGATGGAGGCATCCTTTGGCTTGATTTCTTTGGGGAGGTCCGCAACCACACGCCTGAACTTAGTGTTAAATTCATCCATGGTTTTGTTCTCCATCTTCTTTATGTTATGAAGGGAAGCAAACAGATGTCTTGGTTCTTTCATTTCTCCCCATTTCCTTTTAAAACCCTCTAGGAATTCACTAAGAGTTTTATATGAATCATCACCTAGGTTGAAGTACCATTCTACAGCATCATCCTCTAAGGATAAAGAAAATAGATACATTTTGACATCTTCATGGTTATGGGCAGCATCATTGCAATAACTGACCAAGTGCTTTTCAAAATTTTGAATGTGAGACTTGGAAGTGATGGCATTATTGCCCTAGAATATGGGGAGCTTCTTGATACCATCATTTAGAATGTCATGGGGAGCACCTGCTATCTGAGAAAATTCAAGGGGTTTGTAGAATTTTGTCATTTCTAGAGATTGGTAGGTATAACTCTCTACAAATATGTGATGGATATCTAAGAGGGATTGGTCTCCTAAACCTTCAAGGTTTCTACAGGAAGTCTGCCTATTCAATATTTCCCTAATAAACCTTTCATGACCAGGGAGAGGATTGAATAATTTTCAGCGGTTTCTTCAAGTAGAAATTCTTGAAGGGATGTTAGACAGTGGAGTCACCAGATGGATCGAGTTTTAATTTTTATTTTTTCTAAATACTAGATCAAGAAAATTTTTTATATCTTTTTATTTTTTTAGAAAAACATTAAGCTAAGTCATACTCGGGAATAAAAAGATTTATCCCTAGCAACGGTGCCAAAAAGTGTTTCCGCCTTTCACACACCTGGGTTATGTGGCAGAAATATTCAAGCCACTTGGTGTGTCCTTGGGGGCAAGTCTCGAGTCAAGGCTATCACCTTGTTCTTGACTTCTCCGTTCATGCTAACTCCTAATGAAGCCAACGGGGGTAGACCCTATTAAATTACTAACGATAATTACTTAGTGTGATGGTGTTATATTGATTAAATTGTTTAGGAGTTTTGAAATTAACCAGTGGAAACAAAAGATAACAAGATGAAAGATTTTAAGCAGATAAGCATAGTAATGACACTCAATATATATATAATCAAAATAATTGATCAAATAAATCACCAGTGCCTTAAATGGAGTAAAAAGAGAAAATAATGTGCTTGCATGTGCTTGAAAGAATGTTTTACAAATGTCTCCTGGTAGATTTTAAATTAATGTGGAATGTGAATGAATTAAATTAGGCAAAAATGGGACTCCAAATATACCCGAGGGGTACTTGGAGTATGTCCAAAAGTGAACTTTCATGGCTACCTCAAGGTGTTTGTGGGATGGAATAGAGTCTCAGAGACTATTGCTTATAATGCACCCATTAGGGCGTGATAGAGATTGGCGCCCGAAGGTCACTTTCTAGTTGTTCCCACTCCTTTGGGTATTTTGCCACAGTTTACAGTTCGTTCGAGGCGTTGGATTTTTTCCTGATGGTTTGTCAGTTTGGGAGGTGAATACTAATTAATCTAGTCACTCAAGTGCTTTTGATGTAGTTTGACTAATCGAACGAACCGCAACCAAGTACATAGCATACACATTGGAGTCTTTGTTATTTTTAGTAAGTTTTAAAAGAGATGTTCTTATTAAAAAGAAAACCCTCTAGGAATTTCTTTCGGTCCAAGTGGACCTCAATCGGGGAATCAAAGAGGGGTTGATTTTATTATGATTATTAAAACAATAAATGAAAATGGAATCAAATATACACAACACTGGTTTTCTAATTAGTCCTACCATGCATCTCTTTCCCCTTGTGGGTCAATCAGAAAGTCATGGCATAAGTAGTATGATTACTTTTGAATTGAAAATATGGAATAATGAAATTTTTTATCAAAGTATACAATCCTGCATGTCAAGACTAAACTAGATCAAAAAAAAGGGAAAAATGCAAAAAAGTGAAACGGACGCGGATCCCCCCTGGGGGGATGGGGACTGGGCTCAAAAGAGCCTAATGAAAATGATTAATTTTTTATTATTATTGGTTATAATATCAGAAAATTGAATTATGCACTTTGGTCCTTGTTATCATGGATCCAAAGGCTTACAAAAAGATTGTAACAAGCTGAAATAAAATCGCAGTGGTGGGGGAAGCTACCGAGAAGGTCTGGTTTATTAAATTTTCATATTCTAAGCTAGATCATTAGTATTTCATTTTGATTTCATAACAAAATCATATAAACAAGATCACTGAAATATAGACAAGCACAACCATAAAAAAGGAGAACACAAAGATTTATCCTGGGAAAACCCTAAAGGGAAAAACCCAGCAAAAGCTTCCTCAATATAGATGCCCCAAAAGATAAAAGATAAAACCAACAAGGAGATCAAAGCCTGATCCTCCTCCTTCTCCAGCTACTTCTCTTCTCCACTAATGCACTGCACAAGTGAGAGTGTGTGTGTCTCAAATGAGGAGCACCACACCTCTATTTATATTCATTTGTTCACTTGAATTAACTCATCTGACATGTAGGCTCGAGTTAATCATGTAGGCTCAAGTAACCACACTAGGGTGCTAATGGCCCACCTTTACAAATAGAGGGGACAACCTCATGACTCTTATTAGTTCTTCTGATTAGAAGCATCGGGGTACAAGATAATACAAGTGGTTCTCCCAGTAGGACCATTGGGGACCACAAAAGATACATATAGAATATTCTTCGAAGTTACAATATTTCAACACTCCCCCTTAACGAGAAGGGTATTCTACAACAACATCAACAACAACAATAGTAGGAGAGGACATCATCAACATCATCTTGGTAACACATCTATAAATCATTGGAAGCTTTTCAACATCATATAGTCTTCATCTTCAATATTTGACGACAGCAACTCTTTAATCAACATCAGCATCTTTTGACCTTTTGATCAGCAACATATTCAACACTTTGATATTTTGATCAACGACATCTTTAGAAACATCTTCAACACTTAGACCTTTCGATTAGCAGCAACATCTTCAGCACTTTGACCTTTCGATCAGCAACATCTTCGGCACTTTGACCTTTCGATCAGCAAAATTTTCAGCAACATATTCAACACTTTGACCTTTTGATCAGCAGCAACATCTTCAGCACTTTGACCTTTTGATCATCACCAATATCTTCAGCATTTTGATCAGCAATATCTTCAGCACTTTGATCTTTCGATCAACAACATCTTCAACACTTTGACCTTTCGATCAGAAACATCTTCAACACTTAGACCTTTCGATCAGCAGCAACATCTTCAGCACTTAGACCTTTCGATCAGCAACATCTTTGGCACTTTGACCTTTCAATCAACAGCAACATCTTCAGCACTTTGACCTTTCGATCAGCAACAACTTTGGCACTTTGACCTTTCGATCAGCAGCAACATCTTCAGCACTTTGACCTTTCGATCATCACCAATATCTTCAGCATTTTGATCAGCAATATCTTCAGCACTTTGATCTTTCGATCAGCAAAGACATCTTCAGCATTTTGACCTTTTGATCAGCAACATCATCACATTCTGATTAGTAACATCATGATCAGCATCATCATCATACTTCAACTCTCGAACAAAATCATCATCATCATATTCTGATCTTTTGATTAGTATGTCGTCATCATCACATACTGATCATCATCATCGTCACACTCTGATCTTTCGATCAATACATCATCATCATCATACTCTTGATCATTCGATCAGTACATCCTCATCATACTCTAATATTTTGATCAGTACATCATCATCATCATAAAAACATCATCATCATGAAAACATCAACATCATCAAAACATCATTATGATCAAAACATTCAACATCATCAAAACATCAAAATATCATCATCATCACACTTTGATCTTTCGATCAGTACATCATCATCATCATAAAATCATTATCATCAAAACATCAACATCATCATCATCAACACATCAACATGATCCTTCCTTTTGGAATTACGGGATCAACATGTCTGTGGTGCTCAGACGATCCTTCCTGTCGAAATTACGGGATTTAGGTCTTTACAAAGTTACTAATGATCCTTCCTTTCGGAATTATGGGATCAACACATTTGTGGAGCTCAGATGATCCTTCCTTTCGGAATTACGGGATCAAGTCTTTACAAAGCTACTAATGATCCTTCCTTTCGAAACTACGGGATTTAGGTCTTTACATAGTTGCTAATGATCCTTCCTTTCAGAATTACGAGATCAACACATTTGTGGAACTCAGACAATCCTTCCTATTGGAATTATGAGATCAACACATCTGTGGAACTAAGACAATCCTTCCTGTTGGAATTACAGGATCAAGTCTTTACGGAGCTACCAACGATCCTTCCTTTCAAAATGACAGGATTTAGGTCTTTACAGAGTTACTAACGATCCTTCCTTTTGGAATTACAGGATCAACACATCTGTGGAACTCAGACAATCCTTCCTATTGGAATTACAAGATCAATTCAATGATCCTTCCTTTCGGAATTATGGGATTTAGGTCTTTACGGAGTTACTAACAATCCTTCCTTTCAGAATTATGGTATCAACACAGTTGTGGAACTCAGACAATCCTTCCTATTGGAATTACGGGATCAACACATGTTCTCAAGTACCGAAGTCACCGAATCTATTCTGAATCAAGGTTCAAGGATGATACAATCCTACTACCTTCTCGATGACCGAAGTTCACCGGATCTATTCTGAACCAAATTTCAAGGATGATACAATCCTGCCACCTTCTCGATGACCGAAGTTCATCGGATCCATTCTGAACCGAAGTCCAAGGATGATACAATCCTGCCACCTTCTCCATGACCGAAGTTCACCGGATCCATTCTGAACCGAAGTCCAAGGATGATACAATCCTGCCACCTTCTCGATGACCGAAGTTCACCAGATCCGTTCTGAACCAAAGTTCAAGGATGATAAAATCCTTCTACATTCTCAATGACCGAGGTCACCGAATCACTTCTAGACATATGTCCTAGGATGATACAATCCCTCTTCATTCTCGAAGACCGAGGTCTCCGGATCACTTCCGGACATATGTCCTAGGATGATACAATCCCTCTTCATTCTCGAAGACCGAGGTCTCCAGATCACTTCTGGACATATGTCCCAGGATGATACAATCCCATTACAACATCACTACTCCCCCTTTCAAGGAACGTCTTTCCAAACCACACCAAGCTTGTCTCGAAAGTGTTCAAACTTTACTCAGGACAGAGGCTTCGTCAGCACATCACCATCTAAACCATCATCATATACATCTTCAGCATGTGAATACTAAAATATCACCATCTGTATCTCCAGTATGTGAATACTGAAAGCATCATATATATCTTCAGTATGGGAATACTGAAACATCATCATCTGCATCTTTATCTTGTATGTAGAAATATCGGATTTCTATGTGTTACAATGAAACATAGGGTTCTGTGTTATCACAACTTTTGTTATCACATAGAATCAATGTAGTATCCATCTTCAGGTCAAGGAGACCTGATATCAGCTTCCGAATCCATATGGATTCACAACTTAGCAGAGCAATCCGCTATGTATTCTGCTTTTGTTATTCTAAGAGAAACACTGGACTGTTTCCTGCTAAACCATGAACTCATAGCAGACCCCAAACAAAAGCATCTACCTGATGTGCTTTTCCTGTCTGAGATACTTCCAACCCAATCTGCATTTGTATAGCCATACAATTTTTAGTCATGGCTACCATCATAGTATAAACCAAGGTCTATAGTCCCTTTCAAATATCCCATCACATGTTTTGTAGCTACTAGGTGAACCCATATTGGTTGAAAAAGATATTGACTTAAGGTGTTCACAGCAAAACAAATGTCTGGTCTGGTATTTGTTAAGTACATCAATGACCCAATGATCTCTCTGTAATGAGTCGCATCTACTGACTCTGATGAGTCATTATCTAACAACTTCAGGTTGGAGTCCATGGGTGTGGCCATGGCTTTACATTCCAACATATTTAATCTCTTCAATATCTCTACCGCATACTTTCCCTGGTTGAGAAATATTTCTTCTGAAATTTGTCATATTTCCAGACCTAGGAAATAGTGCATTAACCCAAGGTCTTTCATCTCAAATTCTTCTGCTAGTTTCTTCTTGCTTTCCATGATCTATTTCTCCTTCCCTGTCAAGAATAAGTCATCCACATATAATAACAGGATGACAGGTTCATCTTCTACAACCTTGAGATAAAGGTTAGGATCAGATTTACTCTTGGTAAAACCCATAATTGACAGGAAATTGCCATACCAAGCTCTGGGAGCTTGCTTCATGCCATAGAGGCCCTTCTTCAACTTACATATATGAGTCCATCTGTCTTCAACTTCAAATCCTTTCGATGTAAAACTCTTCCCCAATCATACCATTAAGGAAGGATTGTCTTTACTTCATCATGGAAGCTATTAAGTCATGAATTTGTTTCTTTTAATTTTATATTTTGATTGCCATTTTATTCTAATTTTGCTTATTTGCTTGAGTTTGTTCTTTTACTTACTTTGGAAATTTTTTGGTTTTTAGTGAAATTTTCAAGTTTTTGCCTTTAGGTTTTTTATTGTTTTTCTTCCTTTAAGTTTTGAAAGGGTTCTAAAGGTCATTATGTTGAATAATGGATTCACAAATTACATCATGAGCATAGTTATCACTTAAACATCACTTAAACCTCATGCAAAGTGGAAAAAAGGTTTAAAATTGCGCCAAAATTGGATTCAAATTATTCTTGTAGTGTAACCATGAAAAATTAACACAGTGGCGCTACAAGAATATCGCGCGCATATAAATTATGGTTTTTTAAGCTGAATTTTCGCACGATTTCAATTCCTAAGTGACTAATCGCATGATTTAAGGATTTTTCTACGTGTTTCTCCAGTAATCATCATGAAAACAGGTGGGTTCGTGTTGTGGAATAGATCGTGATAATCATCAGTTAGAACGCAGCTAGCTTATCATGACAGATAGAGGCAGAGATTGAGTTTGATGTGAGGGAAGTTATTCCATACATGCAATGCGAAGCTGAATACTTAGTGGAGCAATGACATTTGCCAAAAAGCTGAAAGTTGCTGTTATAGAGCATAGGTGGGGTTTTCACAGTTACACAGGAAATAAGGGCTTTCTCGTCCTGCCACCTGGAATCAAATTGAACGCATGAAGACACTTGTATGGATAAATTGGATAATTAGACAGCTCAACAGTGATTTTAAGTGACTACAGTAAGACATAAATCAGGTATTCCATGATAGCTATTAAATTGGGGCTTTCTCAGTAAAGTCTATTTTGTTAAAATTGGTTAAGAAAAACATTAAGTTATGCTCTTAAACAAGATTCCTACCGAAGAGATATCTGTTCAAGATATTTTAAAGATGTTGTGGCAAGTGGAAGGTTGAGATGTAGCATTACATTGAACTAGTACCTTTTCAAAACCTAAAAAGATGACAGGGTGAAGAGCTGTGTATTCTGTGGTATCCAAATTTTAAAAAAAATTGATTTGCTACCTGTAAACAGTGTAACGAAGAAGCTGAATATATGAAAGTATATGAAGACCTAGTCTTATTTGGTGCTAAAGCTGACTAATTGTGGTGATAAGAGCAAGGGGGAGTAGAAACTAAGAAAACATAAGACTACTTTTATATCTTCTCATCTACTAGATAAACAATCTCTAGTTGATTTTAGAAACCACAAATTAATCTAAGGAGCTAGCATCTGAGATCACTTGTACAAAATCTTTTCTGCACAAAGATTGCTCATAAGTTGCATTAGAAGGGATTAAGGGTTACTTTTGTACAGAAATACAATACACAGGTGCTGTTATACTTTCTGGAGATGGTCTAGTATCTAAATGAGTAGCTGGGATGATAGCTCATTTCACCAGCAGTTTTAGTGAAGAATGTGGAGCACTCTGTGACCTAAATAACTTGAGCCTGTGGTAAAGCTTATCCTGCTTAAAAAAAAAAGAAAAAAGAAAAAAGTCAAGGAAGATTGAGGAAAGCTGATCATCAAAACCTTAGAGGCTTGAGGAGGGAAAAGCAACTATTAGGTCATTGACAGAACCCTAGAAGTACACAGAGTTTCAGCCATTGAGAAGATGGGTAAAAGTGGCAAAATAAATAGGGCTGAGCCCACTGATGTAAGCTGGATTGAGAAATTCCCAGGTTGTGTAGAGCTTTTCCAGAATGCTGGGTGGCTAGATTTCTTCAAAAAGATCGATGGCTACAATACTGAAGTCTCTTATCAGTTTGCCAAAAGCTATAACCATGACATGATAGTTTTTGATACACTGAGGTTCAAGTTGACTGTGGAGCTAATTGCAGAAGCTACAGGAATAAAAAATGAAGGTGAAAAGTGGTTAAAAAATCTTGCTTTCATTTTTAATGCCCAGAGGTACCTGTTACCTAAAATTACTCAAGACTGGAGCAAAGGCATACTAATCCAAAATTTTAGAAGTAAGTGGGTGGAACCCATTAGAATCTTGCAAAGCTATATCACCTATGAAGGCAGATATGCCTATGTCTTCAAATACCATTTTAGGTTTTTACAGCATATGGTTGGTGAATCCAAAATGAGCCTTCCTTTCTTCCTTTTCAAAAGTCTGCAGAAGATATCAAGTAGAGTCAAGGGGCATTAGGATCATACTTCACAATCCATCTTCCACCATGGTTTGATTAAGCTCATCATTAGTACTGCTCTACAAAAGGAAGGGAAGACATGGAATTATTTTCTCTTCTGGACTGGTTTTCAAATCAAGCAAGAGGAGCAGCAAACCAAAAAACAGGTGGATAAGGGGAAAACCCTAGTTAGGAAACTAGGTCAAAAAAATCAAAGTGGAAGACAAGAAAGAGATTAAACTTGAAAAAGCACCACAGCCCTTGAAGGATGAAAATGAACCTCAAAAGTTTTCAGCTGACAGTAAAGGTAAATATTCATTGTTTACACAAGAGGAGGATCAGCCTATGCAACATATGGCACCGGAAGAAACTTTCAGTGAAGATAAAACTGCTGTCACAGAAAAGGTTGTTGTACAGGAAGAAGACATTCAATCCCAGCAAAGGAGTCCCATCACTATCCTGTCTGAGGATGAGGGATATCTGTTAGAGGAAGATGAATCCGTTGCCAAAACTGAAGCTAAGGTTGATACCCACACAGAATGCTGCAGACAAGAGAATAAAGCAGAGAAGTCAAAGAAAAAGAAGACCAAATTGATAGCCATAGAGTTAGCTACAGCAAGACATCAAGGAAGAACGTTGAAAATGCTGGGAGAGTTTGCCCTAGGTTCTCCAGTTTGTAGGGCTAAAACTAGGCCAAGAAACAAGTTGAGATTGAATATGAAAAAATTGTTAAACCCTAGATTAAATACAAAAGAGGTAACAGTAATTGATGATGATTCTTCAAATGAAAATCCAAAAATTGAGAAAGAAGTAGTTCTGAAAACTCCAGTTTCTCATCATGCAAAGGGGAAAAAGCCATCAAAGTCAGCAGAAGAGGTTAGTCTCACCAAGACTAAATTATCAACAGTCTTTTTAGAGTTAAGAAATGAAATATTAAAAGAGCAACAGAAAAAAGAGGTTGAAGGTTCTCATTCTGAAGACCAGCAGTTGATAGAGGAAACAACACCAACTGAAGCAGTTAATCAAGAAAACCCTATGGTTCATGGTGTGTCTTTAGATCCATTGCCAGATGATGAAGACATTTTCAGAAAATTAGATATTCCATGGCTACCCATTGATATGCAAGATACTACAGCAGGGAAGGTTTTTGATTCAGACAAGCAAAACCTGTAGAGAACAGTCAAACAATACAGACATCAAATGGATTTCATGCAGGAAGTGAATGATGGATTTATCCTAGAAAATAGAAGACTCAGGGAGGATTTGTAGGAATTAAATGACCATTATCAAGAGCTTACTACACTGTCCAAGGAATCCCTGAAGAGAAAGAGAGCCACAGATTTGCAATGTACAGAGCTGAAGCAGACTGTAAGAGACTTGCAGCAGCAGAATGAAGAACTCACAAAAAGGGTAGCTGATATGGAATATGAGCAAAAGAGACCCAAGAAGAAGGCCCAAGCTTTGGATGGAATAGCCTTACTAGATGAGGCTGCAAAAGACCTTTGAGTTTGGTAGTTAGTCAGTTATTGTAATGTCTTTTGAGAAACACTTTAGTTAGTGAGTTATTAGTTATGCTTTTGAAGAAATATTTTATTTTGTAAATATAATCTCACTTTATCCCATCGATGAGTTGGTTGAGGGTAGTTAGGGTTTAGAGCCTAACTGATTTTGTAAAAAAAGTATTTAGATAGATGAGAAAGAGAGCAAAGGGTTTGATTTTTGGAGGACTTCAGGAGGTCTTTTGGACATGCTTGTGAGCTAAGTATCATGACTCTTATATGTATTTGATGATATATTATGAAATATATGAGCCTTTTCACCCTTCATTTTGTATGTTGGCTTCATTTTTGACTTGTTTAGTTGCTTAATTGATAAATTCATTGCTGGTCTATGTTTGTATGCTGGTAATGCTTATCTTTTATGAATGAACTTCAATATCATGTTCTGTTGGATTCTGGTGATTATATGATGTATCTCTATCTTTCCTTGCTTATGATTTAGTTTTTATTTGGTCCATGAGTGTATTCCCTGTTTGTCACCAAATTTACAACCAAGAAAACATTTCAAAAACCCTAATACCTAGTTTACTTTATTAAGTTTTTTGAGATTGTGTTGGCTTGTTTCTTGATAGCGTTGGAAACAATTTCTGGCACAAACATCTTTGGCACCATTGCTGGGGAAGAAGTTGAAGACATATTTTCCCTGGGATACTTATCAATTTTACTGGTTTTAAGAGGTGAACTTAAACCAGCACATTTTAAGGCTATTTTTCACCAGATTTGTCACAGTGGCTTCTAAAGGAGTGGGAACTAGGAACATACCTACCTCACCATTGCAGTTGGGTGTTACAGATCCTGAATAGATATTGAGGACATCAAGAAAGATTAGAATATCTCATTCATTACCCTCCCTATTAGACCCTGAATAGTTGGATGGTTCATTAGCTTCATCCGTGTCAAAGAAAGAAGAGGAAACTTCACCTTGGGTAAAACCAACAATTCCTGACAGTAGTTTCCAAATTTTTACCAATCCTCAATCCTTCATAAAAGCTAAAACTGCCTCTCCTGGTAAAATACCTATTTTTCAATTGAAAGTAGGAAAAAACCCCTTTCAGTTAAGTTCTAGCCAAACCTCTTCATCATCAAAATCAGTCAGTCCAAAAATGGCAGCCCAAAATCAGCCCATAGACATGATGGACCGGATGGTTGCAGCCAGATATGCACCATTGGTCTTGCCTCAGCCTTTACATGCACTGCCTGGGGGTGAATATCAGAAATATTTGCCTAGATTCAATGGACAAGGGGAAACCACAGCTGAATAACATTGGGAAGCTTTCCTTAGTTATGTTGATAACCAAAACATCGAGGCTAAGGATGTATCGATGAGAGTGTTTGTTCAGAGCCTTGATGGAGATGTAAGGAAGTGGTTTAGAGAGTTGCCTGCTAACTCCATCACTATCATTGTAGAACTTCGTGATCTCTTCATGAGAAAAGGGGGGGACACTAAAGACCATACATACTACATAACTAAGTTTGGAGCTCTTAGGAGGAAAAAGGATGAGACTGTTGCTGATTTTTCAAAGAGGTTCAACAAGATGTACAGTAGAATTCCTGCTGAGATAAAGCCTATAGAAACATCAACTAAACTGACATATGCAAATGCTTTTGATCATGAATTCTCTTTATTACTGAGAGAAAGGAGACCTATTTCTTTGTTGAATATGCAGGATGCAGCTCTAGAAGTAGAATCAAACATATTGGCTTCCAATAGACTAAATAAGGAAACATCTCAGCAACTGTATGATAGGAAAGGAAAGAAAGAAGCAGCCACAGGAGGTTCATCTTCACTTTCTACTGAAGGGAAAATTGATGAAATGGCTAAGTTGGTGAAGATTCTGACTGCAAAACTGAACAAATTAGAGCTTGAGAAAAATTCCAGCAAGCCTGCTCCAGAAGGTGAACGAAATCCTAATAATCAGAATCAGTTTAGAAGGCAATTTGCTCCCCGCTTCATTCCTAGAGAACACAGGAATAATGATATTCAGCCAGAAAGAAGAGAAAATGAGGATCAAAGAGTGCCACCACCTATTTAGAACAATGTGGCTGATGAGGAAGAAGTTGATGAAGAGCTGCTCTTCGAAGAGACTGACCAAGATATGAATCATTTTGGAGAAGGATTGTCTGGAGGTTTTGTCACTGAGGAAGAATTTCTCAATGCAGAATATTATGATGCTGACATGTTCAAAACAGAAGATGATTCAGAGCTGGAAAAGACTACTATAATTGCTGCTATCTGTTAGAATGAAGTTAAGAAGACTGTGAACCTGAGATCAGGTCCAAAACAGGTGGTACAAATTCCAAATAAGAGAGTAGTTGTCCCTGCTATGCAGCCAGCTGCTCCCGTGACCGAGAAGAAACAAGTTTTAGAAAAACCAAATAAGACTATAGAGGTTGAAGAGGTAAATAAAACTGTTCAGAATTTCAGTTTGGAGAATGAATTAGGAAAGTTAAAGATTCCTGTACCTTTAACTGAATTAATAAAAAATATTTCATATAAAGAAACAGTTTTAAAGGTGATGAATTCAGCAAGTAATCAACATGTTTCAGACACAGTAAATTTACAAGAAGAAAACCCCAAGATTTTCATTGGATCGGCCCTTGATGAAAAGACTAAAAATGAAGCAGGTGCTTCACCTCCATTCTATGTCACTCTGACAGTCCATGAACAGATGATACACAATTGTTTGTTAGATTCAAGAGCCTCACACAATTTGATGCCAAAGGATGTTATGGAGGCTTTGGGTCTGAGTATTACTAAACCTTATCATGATCTATATGCATTTGATTCTCGAGCAGTGAAGTGTTTAGGTGTAATAAAGGACATGGTTGTCAGCTTGGCTCAGTTACCCATAAAAAGTGTGATCATGGATGTTGTGGTAGCTAATATTACACCAAAGTTTGGTTACTTCTCTCAAGGTCTTGGGAAAAGAAGGTTGGTGGGACCTTACAAATGGATTTATCATATGCTACCATTCCTGTGTTTGGTGGAGAAAAAAGAAGGCTGTACAGAGAGATACAGTTTGCTTACATTGTAACAGATGACAAGAACCCTACCAATCATCCACTGTATGCTGTTGATAAAGACCTTGGTACTTGCATGTTCCATTTCAGTGAGGAAGACAATACTGCTGGTTTATTATAGGTTGAAAAGGAACAGCCAGTAAAACACAGCAGAGAATAAGAAGATGAGTTGTGGCAGTTATACTTTGATGGGTCCTCTTGTAAAGAAGGTGTAGGTGCAGGGGTGCTTCTTATATCCCTTGGAGGTGAAACAATAAAACTGATGTATAAATTGGAGTTTGTTACTACTAACGATACTGCTGAATATGAAGCTTTGCTGTTAGGATTAAAATTTGCTAAAGATTTGGGCATTCAGCAGATTGCTGCATTTGGCGACTCCGAATTAGTTGTTTAGCAGGTGAAGAGCAACTATCAAGTGAAGCAGGGTTTGCTGAAACTCTATCAAAATGAGGTATGGGACATGCTTGAAAATTATTTTGTGGCTTTTAATATTACCTATATTCCAAGAGACCATAATCAGACGACAGACTCATTGGCTTTGGCTGCCACACACTTTAGAATCCCCAAGACCACTCAGTTGAGGTATCCCATTGAGGTGAGGTACAGACCCTTTGTACCTGGTAATGTAAAGCACTGGAGAGTGTTAGAGGATGATATTGAGATTAAAAGGTTTCTAGAACTTACACATGAGTTTTCAAATTCCCTGATTGATCAAGAGGAGGATGAAGAAGAGGGACAGGTGGATGAGATTGCTGAAGATGAGATAGCTGGACATAAAATTATTGAACTTAAAATCAAATTCATCCCAAAAGGCTTGGTACCTCTAGAAAGAATATTTACAAAGGATGATACACCTTCAAAGCCTGTGGTTCAGTCTTCAGAAGAGAATGTGGTAGAGTGTAATATTGGTTCTGCAGAACATCCTAGAATGGTCAAAATTTCTAAATCACTTATAGCTGAACAAAGAAATAGGTATATCAAAATGCTAAAGGAGCATGTAGATGTTTTTGCATGGTCTTATGAGGAACTAAGAACCTATGGTACAGGAATCATACAACATAAGGTCCCTTTAAAACCAAATGTCAAACATTTTCGTCAGAAACTAAGGAGGATTAATCCAGCTTTGTTTTCTGTTATTGAAAAAGAAGTGAAGAAGCTGTTAGATGCAAAGATCATAGTGCCTCTCAGGTATTCTTCATGGGTGGCTAATCTGGTTCCTGTAAGAAAAAAGAATGGAGAAATTAGGTTGTGTGTTGATTTCAGAAATTTGAACAGATCTTCATTAAAAGATAACTACCCTTTGCCTAATATTGAACAAGTATTGCAGCAAGTAGTTGGGGCACAGAGGATCTCTATGGTGGATGGTTTCTCAGGGTACAATCAAATTTCTATGCATCCTGATGATAAGGAGAAAACAACTTTTACAACTCCTTAGGGAACCTTCATGTATGATAAGATGCCTTTTGGTCTGATTAACTCTGGAGCCACATTTCAGAGAGCAATGGATATTGCTTTTGTTGGAGAAAAGGACAAGTTTGTGGCAATCTACTTGGATTATATCAATGTTTTCTCACAGTCAGATGATGAACATTTGAAGCATTTGAAGCAGACTTTTCTGAAATGCAAAAAATTTGGCCTGTCCTTGAATCCAAAGAAGTCACACTTTGCTGTACAGGAGGGTAAATTGCTTGGTCATTTGGTGTCTGCTGATGGCATAAGAATTGATCCTGAAAGGGTAAAAGCTATATTGAAGATAAGTTTACGAAGGAGTAAAAAGGATGTCCAATCATTCATTGGTAAAATCAATTTTTTGCGTTGGTTTATACCCAACTTTGCTGAAACTATCAAACACATCACAACCATGCTGAAAAAGGATCAAGAAGTTAGATGGACCACTGAGGCAAAGAGTGCATTTGAGAAAATTAAAGTGGCTCTTACTGAAGCTCCTATATTAGTAAGCCCAGATTTTACCAGAGAGTTTCTTACATTCTCATTTGCATCAGAAGATACGATAGCAGCTATTTTATTGCAGAAGAATAAAGAAGGACTGGAACAGCCTATTGCATTCTTCAGTAAAACTCTCAGAGATTCTGAACTGAAGTACAATATTTTAGAAAAGCAGGCCTATGCTCTGGTAAAGGCTTTAAAATTTTTCATAATTTATGTGCTGCATTCCAAAGTTATTTCATTTGTACCTAATGCTGCTGTAAAAGATGTGTTAACACAGCCTGATAGTGAAGGGAAAAGAGGCAGGTGGATTGCTAAGATCATGGAATACGATGTAGAGATCAGACCTACCAAGCTTGTCAAGGGACAAGTTCTAGCCAAGCTGCTGGCTGAATCAAATTGTTAGGCTCTGGGATTGCATGTCATGATGGAAGAATTAGCTCAGGAAGAAGATCAAGCAATACTGGAAAAAGAGAAGATCATGGACTTTTATTCATCATTAGTATGGTATGCCAACATTGTTTATTTCTTGTTGTTTTTGCAAGGTCCTGAGCATTTGGATAGGAAAGCTTCTAGATCTTTAAAACTTAAAGCTACTAAGTATTGTCTAGTGGAAGAGCAGTTGTTCTGGAAGGACCCAAGGGGTATCCTACTCAGATGCTTGGACAAATCTGAAATTGAAGGGGTAATTGCTGAATCTCATGAAGGTGCTTGTGGAGGTCACAAGTTCTGGAAAACAATAGCATACAAGATTTTAAGAGATGGATATTATTGGCCCTCTTTGTTTGCAGATGTTTATCAGTAGGTAAGAGCCTATATCCCTTGTCAGAAGTTTGCTGGAAAATAGAAATTGTTGTCATTGCCCCAAACCTATTGCAGTAAGTTCTCCTTTTCAGCAATGGGGTATGGATTTTATTGGAGAAATAAATCCAGCTTCCTCAGGACAACACCAATGGATTCTAACTGCAACAGAATTTTTTACCAAATGGGTGGAAGCCATTCCTACTAGGAATGCTACAGATAAGGTAATCATGGAATTCATTGAAGAAAATATCCTGAGTAGGTTTGGGTGTCCTCAGAAATTAGTGACAGATAATACTAAGGCCTTCAAGTCTAAGGCAATGGTAGCATTTTGTGAAAAGAATGGCATCCTACTGAAGCATTCAACTCCTTACTATCCCCAGGGTAATGGTTTGGCTGAATCCTCAAATAAGAACATCATTCAAAGTATCAAGAAGTTGCTTAAGAATAACAAGAGATCATGGGATTCAATGCTGAAGTATGCATTATGGGCTGATAGGATAACAGTGAAACAAGCAATTGGAACTTCTCCCTTTTAGTTAGTATATGGTACAGAGGTAGTTTTCCCTGTTCAATTGGGAATCCCAATAATGAAGTGTCTCTAGAATTCCCAGGAGGAGCCAAATGATATGCAGAGAAGAATTTATGAAATGATAGAGTTGCAACAAAGTAGGGAAAAGGTAGATGAAAAGGCACAGTTGTACAGATTGAAGATCAAAAGCAGATTTGACAGGAACATCAAAGAAAATAATTTCTCGGTTGGGGATATGGTTTTAAGGTGGGATGCAAGGAAAGAGCAAAAATGTAAGCATGGTAAGTTTGAAAACCTCTGGTTTGCCCCTTTCCTAGTGTCTAAGGTTTTGGAGAAAAATACTTTTATCCTGCAGTCCCTGGAAGGTGAGGAATTGTCCAGTCCAGTCAATGGATGATTCCTCACGCATTTTTATAGTCTATAAGGAGATTTTCACTTTTCATTGTACATACTGGTGTGAGTGAATCATAATAAAGACTCCATAGCCCAATGGAAATTTTGCAGATAAATAGATAGCAGACAGAAGGCACTGGTCTACAGGTTCTTGAAGCCTCACAAGGAGGACTTCATCCCGCAGCTGGAGCCAGATGTTAAGTCATGAACTTGTTTCTTTTAATTTTGTATTTTGATTGCCATTTTATTCTAATTTTGCTTATTTGCTTGAGTTTTTTCTTTTACTTACTTTGGAAAATTTTTGGTTTTTAGTGAAATTTTCAAGTTTTTGCCTTTAGGTCTTTTATTGTTTTTCTTCCTTTAAGTTTTGAAAGGGTTCTAAAGGTCATTATGTTGAATAATGGATTTAGAAATTACATCATGAGCATAGTTATCACTTAAACATCACTTAAACCTCATGCAAAGTGGAAAAAAGGTTTAAAATTGCACCAAAATTGAATTCAAATTATTCTTGTAGCTCAACCATGAAAAATTAACATAGTGGCGCTACAAGAATATCACGCGCATAGAAATTATGGTTTTTTAAGCTGAATTTTCGCACGATTTCAATTCCTAAGTGACTAATCGCATGATTTAAGGATTTTTCTACGTGTTTCTCCAGTAATCATCATGAAAACAAGTGGGTTCGTGTCGTGGAATAGATCGTGATAATCATTAGTTAGAACGCAGCTAGCTTATCATGACAGATAGAGGCAGAGACTGAGTTTGATGTGAGGGAAGTTATTCCATACATGCAATACGAAGCTAAATACTTAGTGGAGCAATGACATTTGCCAAAAAGCCGGAAGTTGCTATTATAGAGAAGAGGTGGGGTTTTCACAGTTACACAGGAAATTAGGGATTTCTCGTCCTACCACCTGGAATCAAATTGAACGCATGAATACACTTGTATGGCTAAATTGGACAATCATACAACTCAGCAGTGATTTTAAGCGACTACAGTAAGACATAAATCAGGTATTCTGTGATAGCTGTTAAATTGGGGCTTTCTCAGTAAAGTCTGTTTTGTTAAAATTGGTTAAGAAAAACATTAAGTTATGCTCTTAAACAAGATTCCTGCTGAAGAGATATCTGTTCAAGAGATTTTAAAGATGCTGTGGCAAGTGGAAGGTTGAAAGGTAGCATTACATTGAACCAGTACCTTTTCAAAACCTGAAAGGATGACAGGGTGAAGAGCTGTGTATTCTGTGGTATCCAAATTTAAAAAAAATTGATTTGCTACCTGTAAACAGTGTAACGAAGAAGCTGAATATAGGAAAGTATATGAAGACCTAGTCTTATTTGGTGCTAAAGCTGACTAATTGTGGTGATAAGAGAAAGGGGGAGTAGAAACTAAGCAAACATAAGACTACTCTTATATATTCTTATCTACCAGATAAACAATCTCCAGTTGATTTTAGAAACCACAAATTAATCTAAGGAGCTAGCATCCGAGATCACTTGTATAAAATATTTTCTGCACAAAGATTGCTCATAAGTTGAATTAGAAGGGATTAAGGGTTACTTTTGTACAGAAATACAATACACAGGTGTTGTTATTATTTCTGGAGATGGTCTAGTATATAAATGAGCAGCTGGGATGATAGCTCATTTCACCAGCAGTTTTAGTGAAGAATGTGGAGCACTCTGTGACCTAAATAACTTGAGCCTGGGGTAAAGCTTATCCTAAATTAAAAAACAAACAAAAAGAAAACAGTCAAGGAATATTGAGGAAAGCTTATTATCAAAACCTTATTGTCTTGAGGAGGGAAAAGTAGCTGTTAGGTCATTGACAGAACCCTAGAAGTACACAGAGTTTCAGCCATTGAGAAGATGGGTAAAAGTGGCAAAATAAATAGGGCCGAGCCCACTGATGTAAGCTGGATTGAGAAATTCCCAGGTTGTGTAGAGATTTTCCAGAATGCTGGGTGGCTAGATTTCTTCAAAAAGATCGATGGCTACAATACTGAAGTCTCTTATCAGTTTGCCAAAAGCTATAACCAGGACATGATAGTTTTTGATACACTGAGGTTCAAGTTGACTGTGGAGCTTATTGCAGAAGCTACAGGAATAAAAAATGAAGGTAAAAGGTGGTTCAAAAATTTGCTTTTCACTTTTAATGCCCAGAGGTACCTATTACCTAATATTACTCCAGACTGGAGCAAAGGCATACTAATCCAAAATTTCAGAAGTGAGTGGGTGGAACCCATTAGAATCTTGCAAAGATATATCACCTATGAAGGCAGATATGTCTATGTCTTCAAATACCATTTTAGGTTTTTACAACATATTGTTGGTGAATCCAAAATGAGCCTTCCTTTCTTCCTTTTCAAAAGTCTGCAGAAGATGTCCAGTAGAGTCAAGGGGCATCAGGATCATACTTCACAATACATCTTCCACCATGGTTTGATTAAGATCATCATTAGTACTGCTCTACAAAAGGAAGGGGAGACATGGAATTATTTTCTTTTCTGGATTGGTTTTCAAATCAAGCAAGAGGAGCAACAAACCAAAAAACATGTGGATAAGGGGAAAACCCTAGTTAGGAAACTAGGTCAGAAAATCAAATTTGAAGACAAGAAATAGATTAAACTTGAAAAAGAACTAGATCCCTTGAAGGATGACAATGAACCTCAAAATTTTTCAGCTGACAGTAAAGGTAAATATTCACTATTTACACAAGAGGAGGATCAGCCTATGCAACATATGGCACCAGCAGAAACTTTCAGTGAAGATAAAACTACTGTAATAGAAAAGGTTGATGTACAGGAAGAAGAAATTCAGGCCCAGCAAAGGAGTCCCATCACTATCCTTTCTGAGGATGAGGGATATCTATTAGAGGAAGATGAATCCATTGCCAAAACTGAAGCTAAGGTTGATACCCACACAGAATGCTGCAGACAAGAGAATAAAGAAGAGAAGTCAAAGAAAAAGAAGACCAAAGTGATATCCATAAAGTTAGCTACAGTAAGACATCAAGGAAGAACATTGAAAATGCTGGGAGAGTTTGCCCAGGTTCTCCAATTTGGAGGGCTAAAACTAGGCCAAGAAACAAGTTGAGATTGAATATGAAAAAATTGTTAAACCCTAGATTAAATACAAAAGAGGGAACAGTAATTGATGATGATTCTTCAGATGAAAAGCAAAAAATTGAGAAAGAAGCAGTTCTGAAAACTCCAGTTTCTCATCATGCAAAGGGGAAAAGCCATCAAAGTCAGCAGAAGAGGTTAGTCTCATCGAGACTAAATTATCAACAGTCTTTTCAGAGTTAAGAAATGAAATGTTAAAAGAGCAACAAAAAAAAGAGGTTGAAGTTTCTCATTTTGAAGACCAGCAGTTGATAGAGGAAACAACACCAACCGAAGCAATTAATTAGGAAAACCCTATGGTTCATGGTGTGTCTTCAGATCCATTGCTAGATGATGAAGACATTTTCATAAAATTAGATATTCCATGGCTACCTAGTGATATGCAGGATACTACAGTAGGGAAGGTTTTTGGTTCAGACAAGCAAAACCTGCAAAGAACAGTCAAGCAATAAAGACATCAAATGGATTTCATGCAGGAAGTGAATGATGGCTTGATCCTAGAAAATAGAAGACTCAGGGAGGATTTGCAGGAATTAAATGACCATTATCAAGAGCTTACTACAATGTCCAAGGAAGCCCTGAAGCGAAAGAGAGCCACAGATTTGCAATGTAAAGAGCTGAAGCAGACTGTCAGAGACTTGCAATAGCAGAATGAAGAACTCACAAAAAGGGTAGCTGATATGGAAGATGAGCAGAAGAGAGCCAAGAAGAAGGCCCAAGCTTTGGATGGAATAGCCTTACTAGCTGAGGCTGCAAAAGACCTTTGAGTTTGGTAGTTAGTCAGTTATTGTAATGTCTTTTGAGAAACACTTTAGTTAGTGAGTTATTAGTTATTCTTTTGAATAAATATTTTATTTTGTAAATATAATATCACTTTATCCCATCGATGAGTTGGTTGAGGGCAGTTAGGGTTTAGACCCTAACTGATTTTGTAAAAACAATATTTAGATAGATGAGAAAGAGAGCAAAGGGTTCGATTTTTGGAGGACTTCAGGAGGTATTTTGGACTTGCTTGTGAGCTAAGTATCATTAATCTTATATGTATTTGATGACAGATTATGAAATATATGAGCCTTTTCACCCTTCAGTTTGTATGTTGGCTTCATTTTTGACTTTTTTAGTTGCTTAACTGATAAATTCATTGCTGGTCTATGTTTGTATGCTGGTAATGCTTATCTTTTATGAATGAACTTCAATATCATGTTCTGTTGGATTTTGGTGATTATATGATGTATCTCTGTCTTTCCTTGCTTATGATTCAGTTTTTATTTGGTTCATGAGTGTATTCCTTGTTTGTCACCAAATTTACAACCAAGAAAACATTTCAGAAACCCTAATACCTAGTTTACTTTATTAAGTTTTTTGAGATTGTGTTGGCTTGTTTCTTGATAGCCTTGGAAACAATTTTTGGCACAAACAAAAGCAACTACCATCATAGTTTTGAAGGAAGTGTACCTTGCTTCCTGGAGTAAGTGTCTCTTCAAAATTAATTCCCTCTTTCTTATAGAAACCTCTAGCCACAAGTCTTTCCTTACTTCTATCAGCGACATATTTTATCTTGCAAATCCATTTGTAAGATACCACATGCTTACTTTCTGGTTTGAGTACTATATCCCAAACATCATCATAACATCTTCCATGTGTTCGTCTTATCAGATCATCAACATATCCTAGTCTTCTGCATTCAACTTTGAAGTTTGGAACCCACTTTACTCTTGGTAAATTCTCGATCCATCAGGAAGCTGTCCATCATGTTGTACCATGTCGAACTCAAATATCTTCTGTAGTCACTCCCCCTGAAGTGGAGTATTATATTCCTTCTTCATTCTGTATAGGTGATTCTATGCTTGATATATACTGGTCAATATAGTATGTCATGTCATAGTCTATTCTTTCTAAGGAAAAACACGATTCTTACTTTGTACACTTGTTCTTTCATATCCATATGGAAGATACTACGTACTTCCCTTTATGTCTCGAAATCATATCATATACATCATTCCCCATAATCAACTGTTATTCTTTGATCATAGCTTCTTTCATAGCATTTTTTTCTTCACCTTGAGTTATCTCTCATACCCATGGTGGTCTTCATCCTTCGAGGTGGATCTACCGCTCTTTGAAGCTCTTTCTTTCATCTTGGTGTCTCTGACCCTGGGAGCTTCAGATTCATGTTTATTGAATTGTCATCACTTGTTCTTCAGAACAAGTCTCATCCTTCTTTTCTTTTAGGAGGTTGTACAGGACCTTTCCTACAATTCAAATGCACTAATTTCATGGTTATAACTACATATGCATAACGACAAATTCTTATGCATCATGCAACTATTTAGCCAATACAACATTCATCCATATCTCACAGAAACTTTCTATATGCCTTCCATCTCTACCATGACATCATTTATATTGTGTGCTAATCCAATATGTTAGCAAATAGGTTTCATTCTAGATCAGTAACAATGGAGATTTGTATAGAACCATGAGCTACTTACGCATCACATGCATGCAAAAAACACGTCAAGTGAATATAATCAAATGCATAACAAAACAATATCATTAAATGACAATTGAATACTTATCTTTTGTTTGTTTCATGGGTAGAATCCTTCTTGATCATTCTGCTTCATCATATTCTTCATCCATGAAATCATCATTTCTTATCCAAATGATAAGATGGATAAGAGGTTTGTCAAGAATTGAGTTCTTCATATTCCTCATCGCTTGAGGGATCTTCTTTGAATGGTGAGAGCTTCATCTTCAATTTGCTCCATCTTTATTCTTCTCTTCTTATGAGACAAGCTTCTTATTCTTCCCAGAGTCAACTGAAAGTAATCACTTCCTTTTGGCACACATTCCTCACATGAATGAATCCCATGATCATGGGAGGCCATTCTCTACTTCTTCTTCTACTGCTTCAAGATGTTATGCATTCTGGATCTTCACATTCTTCAACTGTTTTCTCAAATCCATCTTTTGAATTATGTTCTTATCTTCAAATAGCTTGATCAAGGAATCAAACATCTTTGGTGTCTTTATGGAAGACACTTGTGGTACAAGTTGATCTGTGATTGAATCAACAATGATCTTCTTGGCCTTGATCAATTTCTTCTTGTGTAAGGCTTTGAGGCTCATCTCCCTCTAGAACTGGAACCTCTCTACTCATGTAGGTGTCCAATTCATTTTCTTCAGAGAGATCAAATACTTCCATGCTTGGAATTTTTCAACTTCACCAAGCTTATCATTAAGCTGATGTGATAGATCACTTTGAAATGAGAACCTCAAATGCAAATAACAAAAGATTAGATCTTACCGATTTGAGGTGTCCGTCCTGCTTCTGGAGCTGGCTGATCTAGGGTTTTTTAGAGAAACCCTAACTTTCAAAACTTTGAATATTTCAGATTTGATTGGATAGAAATATATATCTCTTCAAATGGAGCTGTCCAATGTACTCCTTTTCTGAAAACAGTGGAGGGAAGCTCCGGGAACAGGAAGCCCTAGTTTTCCAATTTCTTCTGCAGAAATTCCTGTTGCTGCTTCTGTGATATCTCTGAAATTACTACTCCTCTGTGTCTAAAATTTCTCATTGAGGTAACCTCACATGTCCCTAATCCAAAACCATATGTTTCATCATAATTTGTTTCACCAATTGGGATTTATGATCATTTTCCCAAGGTGACCTGTTACAGGACTGTTCAGAAAAATGAAGTTGTACGGCATGCCACATGTCACTGGTTCATCTTCAGGTTAGGAAATTTAGATCAAAGAAATTATGGTCTGTTCTCTTTCTGGAACATCTTCAGGAATTCAATTTGTACCTCTGTAGCCCACGCTACAGCAATTCTCCCCAGGTGTCCTATTTAGGGATGAATTCTGGAAGAGGCTGGAACCCTAACTTGGAGGGATCATATCTCCCAGAATATAGAAAATATGAGGATGAATTTTGGACACCGTGTAAATTAAGATTTTAAATTCGGCCTCTACAATTTTCAACTCCTGAGCCTTCTCCAATCAAAGGATATAGTGAATGTACCAAAACTTAGTGGTTTTAGTATTTAGGGTTTTTCCAGATCGGGGTCAAACTAGGGTTTGACTTTCCTGGAGTTTCACCCAACCAAATTTCTTGATCCAGGTCTCTAAAATTCGATTTTGATGAGGAGAAAAATCCTATGGTGGGCTCACTCAAAAATTCTTCTTCTATAGAAAGCCCTAATTTTCCGCACCAAAACTGAAAATGCTCGGAATCAAATTCCGCTTCGACAGAAAGATGCGCCCTTCAATGGAGAGTCAGTCTAGCCTTCTTTTGTTGATCAATCATCGATAGAGACCCAAAAAATAAGAATCCCTATATTCTTTAGCTGCACAATGTCTTCTTTCAGAGTGGCTCTGATACCATGTTAAATTTTCATATGCTAAGCTAGATCATTAGTATTTCATTTCGATTTCATAACAAAAGCATATAAACAGGATCACTGAAAGATAGATAAGCACAACCATACAAAAGGAGAACACAAAGATTTATCCTGGGAAAACCCTAAAGGGAAAAACCTAGAAAAAGATTCCTCAATATAGATGCCCCAAAAGATAAAAGATAAAACCAACAAGGAGATCAAAGTCTGATTGTTGGAGTAGGGTCCCGCAGCTACAGGAGAAGCTGCCATTTTGCCGGATAGACAGTTTTGGTGAAGATATAAGAGATAAGGTAAAGCTACTACGCCGTAGCAAGTTTCTAGCTGCAGATCAGAGATGGAAACTATGACTATCGCAACAGATAAGTCAAAGAAGACGACAGTACCTGAGCGGCCAAGAGGAGAGAGCTCACCCACTGTACTAAAGGAAGCGGCCAAGAAGAGAGAGTTCACCCACTGCATTCAAGGCAGCGGTGGAAGATAGGAGGGCTCAGCGACCCTCATAAAGGAAAAAGGGCAATGAGGCCAAGGTATTGATGACGAAGGATAGAGAAGGGAAGCAGTGCTAGTACCCATGGTTAGCGCCGGGAAGCATGGAAGACCATAGAGAGATGTGGTGTGACGGAAAGCGGCAGTTCGAGTACAGATCGACCGACTATCACTAGTTAGGGTTTTTGGGTTATGGTTGGGATAGGCCCACAGTGTTGTAATGGCAATACCTTCGGGCTGCCTATAAAGGGATGTATTTTGTATTGTAAAAGGTTAGCTAGTCAGATAACCTGTAGCTATTCAGATAGCTAGTTAGTCTGTTAGCTCATAGTATTTTGTATTGTAATAGAGTTGAGCTCTAGTTCTGTATTCAGTATGTAGTATCTTACTGTAACTAGCAGCTCGCTCATAGAAGCATGTATGTAACAATTCACAGGGATTGCCAGAGAGAGAGAGAGAGAGAGAGAGAGAGAGAGAGAATATTGTAAGAAGGAAATATAGAGAAAGAGAAGAGATCTAGGAGAGAAGGGCTCCTAGCAGTGAGTGCGGAGTTACCCAGAAGATCTCTAGCTGCACAATAGGTTGCAGCAGAACTGTGTACTCTCTCAAGATATAATAAACACAGTTCTATGGACGTAGCTTCTACCCTAGAAGTGAACCACGTAAAACCAGTGTGTTATGTGATTATTTCATGTGATTGTGCTTTACATAGTTGATATATGTTATCTATTACATGAATGTTGTATATCAGTTAGTAAATGTCTGTATGTCCTCATTCAGTTACAGCATTATTGAGGGTTAAAGGTGGATTTACATGTATCAAGCATCTGCATATGAGTTTATCAGTGCTTGTTTCACACAGTGATAAGTCATTCTGATTAAAGTGTTTCCAGTATATTTATTCGAACAGTAAGTATAGTTGAGGTAGAGTGTGTTGAACTGTGGAAGTTCATGTCAGAGTGTTTAATATCTTATTGAAAGTTATCCAAGTCATTCCACCCAGTGCGATAACCTTTGGATAGTGAGGGTCGTAGTGGGTCGTACTATAGAAGATATCGCGTTGATAGTAGGTGATATCGCACCATCAGAGGAGCTATGGTGTGAGATAGCACAGATCACGGGTTAAGTGAAAGAGAGAGTTCCACATCGCCAGAGTCACTGCAATGTGATAGGAGTCCTTCCCCTGTCAGAACCCGTGAGGAAGAGAGACTGCGCATCGCGGAGAGAGACCTCGCCGGCTAAGAAGAGCTGCGAGACCCCAGGATGCTATAGAACCTAGTCGAAGACACTTGAGTCTTTGGCCAACCCATTAGAATCACTTCGGGTGAGACTTCAGGCCACTTCACGGTCTATCGCTGAAAGGGCTAGTGAGCTAGGGGTGTTGTTGGTACATTACAGTAAACCCGGGTCTGCCCATAGAACTAACAAATGGTTTCATTGCCAATTTTGAACAAACTGAGCACTGATGTTTTGTTGGCATCCTACTAAAGACGAACTCAAACAGTGGGTTGGGTCTAAGGAGAAAGAATTTTCTGAACAAGAGAACAAGAGTCCTAGACTGAGTACAGAGGACTGGTTACAAAAACATATCTTTACAGACCTGCATATGATATTTTTTGTGACCTATGGAAACGAGCTGTACGACTGGTTATCAAAGTTGACTGATCAGAGCATATTCAGAAAGAAAAGAAACATTGTCTGGACACTAGAGTTGATTCAGACCGTGAATATCCTTGATAATCCCATTACGAGGACAGTAGACTTTTGGCTTGCGAGTGTTCCAGAAGGATTCGTCACAGAGTTTGCAATTGAACAGAGAAAAAGCTTCAGCGAGGTTGAGCGGTACTTCTTCAAAGGATATCGCGGTAAGTACCCAAACTCTTTAAACTTGTCCATTAAGATGTTATTACATGAAAAAGGAGTAATGGATATAGTTTCAGACCAATAAGTTAAGAAAGTGTGATGTCACAAGAGTTTGAGAGTGATTTTGATGACATTGGACATACACGTAGTGGAAATAAATATAAAGTAGATTTCATATCTCCCATATTTGAAGACAGTTCAGATAATACTAGACAACAGAGTCATAGTAACACAGACAGAACAAAAGGGGGTATCCCTTACCACCCTTATACCCCACAGAAACAGACCAGGACTCAGAACAATCCCGTAGAAACTCCATCTAGTAGCTCGCAGACAGTACATACTACGGCTACATCACCTCCACCTACACCGCCGAGTGGTAGTAACACAGCAAACCAACATCCACCACACATAAATAGAATGGGGGATGATATGAAGTTACCTACCTTTAAGGGTACAGGGGCAGAAGACCCAGAGCAGCAATGGTTTCTATGTGAAGCCATGTGGACCATAAAAGGAATCCACGATGATAATATTAAACTTGTATAGTTGGTCACCACACTTAGGGAATGAGCCTTTACATGGTATATGAAGTTTACCTCAGTGATACCTAGAACACTTGTACAGGTCAGGACCGCCATGATCAAAGAGTTTAAGAAACCTAAGTCTAAGTCACAGTGTATCACAGAGCTCAAAGACATTAAATAGTTACCTACATAGTCAGTATGGGATCTCGATCAGAAATTCAAAGCCCTCATAGACCAAGTCAGCTTTGAGTTTGCACCGGAGTAGCATAAGGAATGGTTTATTGCAGCGCTGCTCCCTCACATCAGACTGCCATTAATGCAGCAAAAAATCCAGACGCGGGATGACGCATTGGAGATGGAGATGAAACTGCAGGCTTCACCTCTAGCTGAAACCAGCACAGGTATGACAAACCTGCAAAACCAGTTAGCAAATCTCACGTTACAGATGCATGAGATTAGAAAAGGAAAAGAGATTGCACAAGACGTATGGTGTATCAAGTGTAAAGCACAAGGCCATACTAAAGATAACTGTCCAGTATTTGTTGAATACTTAGAAAGTGGGGCTCCTAACCCCTTAGCACAGACTCAAGGGCCATGGTGTGAACTATGTAGAACAAGAGGACATCTACCTTAGCAATTCCCTATACTTCAGAAGTATATACAGACACCTAAGAACTTATAATGTACCTTCTGTAAGTCAGTAGGACACAATGACCATACTTGTAGAGCCTATGATCTCATGTTAGACAAAAAACACGACTTGTACAAAGTCCAATCGGAGACACAGGGTCCAGCAGCAGGACCACAGCATGATCCGGCTCATGTTGGCCATGGAGGAGGATTCAGAGGACGAGGCCGTGGAGGATGCTTTGGCTATGGTCATGGACCAATCATTTGTTACAACTGTGGAGTTGTAGGACATTATGCTAGGGACTGTCAAAGCCCCACTACGACATGTAATTATTGCAAATCTTACGATCACGCTATAGAAGAATGTCCTACCTTGATAGCTAAGATTAGAGAACCTAAGCCAACAGTACATCAGAACATCCAGTTTATTGCTGCTGAGCAGAAAGAGCTAGAACCAAGAGTAAACATTGTGACTCGCAGTGGTGCTTCCACTAGTGGCACACCGCAGGATAGTGAAAAGAACACAGGACCGGAGTGGGTGCACAAAGCTACTAATAAATCAACACCACTCAACCTGCAGAAGAATAAAGAAACATTTTAGGAAGCTAAGACTTTCTTTGATGACCCTATGCAATTAGGACCCTAGGTACTTCCGTCTAGGGGCGTACCGTAGCAAACACCTTGTGGCCTTAGTCCTGTGGAGACATTGCAGGCTACCACATCAGGAAGATGCGATGAGGATGAGTTGACAGGAAGCATACAATCCTTCTTGCGGAGTTGTCTAAAACTCGTGAGAAATGAAAAAGCTATTAGAGAACTTCAGCACATCATAGATCAGTACCCGCCATCTTCTTCAGTGAGCAATGGGTAGCGTGCTATTCATAGCATTATGGGCCATACAAGAACAGGAAGAGAGATGCAACTCACAGCACAAGTTGGAGAATTTGAAATGGATGAGGTGATCCTAGATCTAGGATCAGAGGTAAATGTTCTGACTAAGAAGACATGGGAACAGATGTGTAGCCCTAAGTTATTCAGATCGCCTATCCATTTGAGATTAGCTAATCAACAGAGGGTATCGCCACTGGGTCGAATACCGTAGGTGCCAGTTGACATTGAAGGAGTTCGCAGCTTTGCAGACTTTGAAGTTATAGAAATCATTAGCAATAGTAGACCATATCAAGCATTACTAGGCATTGATTAGGTGATTGGTAACATGGCCGTTATCGACCTAAAGAGAAGACAAATGACCTTTGAGGATGCGTAGATCTGGGTCATCACACCGTTGGATATCTTCAGGGTCCTAGATACATTGAACCTATCCAAGCAGAGGAAGAGGCACATAACATGGAGAGTCTCTACCAGATGACCATGAACCCGAGTGACTACATCAATCCAATCGTAGAAGGGACACTAGTTGGTGATGCGACAGCTCATGCGCATACGATTTTGGTCTAGAAAACTGGCAGAACAGACTTTACGAAGTCTCAGTGCGCAGATGTGCATTTATGACTAAGTCACTGCGATGGATTGGCGCAAAGACTAACAAGACCCCCTCATTTCATGGTCTAACAGATATCCAGGACTTTCTCCCATGGTTTGAACAACAAGTTCCTCACGAGCAGAGGATCACAGCTATGGACCTTGCAGTATGAGCCACACTTGCAAGATGGTGGTATGCACATAAAGAGAATATCGCATCATGGGATGATCTTAAGAGATTGATGGTGATCAGATTCTCTACTAACAGCGAGTATGTCCAACAGAAATACATAGGACAAAGTGACCCCAGGTCACATATTCAGACTTGTGAATAGAATTGGTCGAACATTCCTGACGATGAATGGGTTCACCAATTCATTCACACTTTGGACACAGTTCCAAGGAACTGATATACAGAGACTAAATTGCGCAAAGGAACGACCACATGGCCACTTATGATAGAAAGCTTTCTACTCACGTTCGCTTTTGAATATGAGTATCCAAGTGTTGATCAAGCCCTAGATGCAATAAAGATTAAGATATTTGAGGACTGCACCCTATCAGTACATACTCAAACTGAGTGGGCCATCCAGTTAGAAGATGCACTCGAGTGCTATAACTTCACAGCAGAACCAGAGGATGAGGATCAGGACCCTCACAACATCAACATTCTAGAGTCAGAAGGGACTCGCGATGTTGATGGATCGAAGCTAGAGACTCCAGCTATCACAGAGACTATCAAGATTAAGAAGATCAACATTGGCATAGACACAGAACCAAAGTTTGCATCCATTGGAGACTATTGGGACGATGAAACAGTAGGATAGATTGCATACTTGCTACATGAATATCAGGACCTATTCCCCACCAAGTTCACAGAGATGAAGGGAATAGTTGGAGACTTGGGAGTAATGAGGATACCATTGAAGGAGTATGCTAGACCAGTTAAGCAGTGCCCATACAGATTAAATCCGTGGTATAAAGAAAAAGTTAAGGATGAGATCGATAAGATGCTAGCAGCAGGCATCATTGAGCCCGTAGAAGAGAGCGAATGGGTTAGTCCCATGGTCGTGCAAGAAAATAAAACCAAAGGAGACATCAGGATCTGTGTCGAATTGCGTAAAATCAATGATGCATCGCTTCATGATCCATTTTCGACACATTTCATTGATGAAGTGTTAGACAATGTGGGAGGACAAGAGGTCTACTCCTTCACTAATGGCTTTTTAGGTTATCACCAGATCAGAATCCATCCAAAAGATCAATCTAAGACCACTTTTGCGACAGAATGGGACTCATTCCAATATACGGTAATGCCCTTTGGTCTTAAGAATGCACCAGCTATCTTTTCTAGAGTAGTAGTTGCTGTATTTAAAGAATACATCCATAAATTCTTAGAGGTTTATTTTGATGATTGGACTGTATTTGGATTAATCGACAAGCAAATAGGAGATTTAAGACTGATGTTAGAGAAATGTAGGCAATACCAGATTTCTCTAAACTTGAAAAAATGTATATTCTGTGTGCCATTTGGTATTTTGTTGGGTCATATTGTCTGTAGACAAGGCTTGATGGTAGATCCCACAAAGATTGCCATCATTGTAAACCTTCCAGCACCCAACTCAGTCAAGCAACTGAGGACAGTACTTGGTCATACCGGGTACTATAGAAAATTTATCAAAGGTTATGTAAAGATCAAAGCACCTATGGAAAAGCTGTTAAAGAAAGATGTAAAATTCCTATGGAATGAGGAATGCCAGAAAAGTCTATACACACTTAAAGAGAAGATGGTTACAGCACCCATTTTAGTATTCCCAGATTGGACCAATCCATTTCATGTACATGTGGATGCATCTGGCATCGTACTGGGGATCATCTTAACCCAACCAGGAGAAGGAGGTATCAATCACCCTATCGCATACTCAAGAAAAAAACTATCCACCGTAGAAAAGAACTACACCACTACGGAAAGAGAAGGATTAGCCATGGTGTATGCTCTATAGAAATTCAGGCACTACCTGCTAGGTGCCTCATTCAATATGTTCACTGACCACTCCGCTTTGAAGTACTTGGTCAATAAGCCAGTGTTAGGGGGACGAATCTGCAGATGGTTACTCCTATTTCAGGAGTATGATTTTGAAATTATTGTCAAACCAGGGAAATTAAATGTCAAACCAGATCATCTGTCAAGGATAGACTCAGGAGAAGAGCCAAGTAACCTAGAGGACAAATTTCCCGATGCGCAATTGTTTTCTATTCAGAACGTAGACAAGTACTATGCTGATATTATTCACTTTCTCACTACAGGATGGGCACCTATTGAGTTTTCTAAGCATCAAAAGAAGCAGTTGGTTGTCAAAGCAGCAGACTTCACCTTGATCGTAGGACAACTATATAAGTTAGGTCCAGATGAAGTCCTACGCAGATGCATCATGCCGCACAAGAAAGAGGCCATTATCAGAGAAGCACATTCCGGTACCGCAGGAGGTCATTTCGCAGGAAAGCTGACTGCATAAAAAATCCTGACCGTAGGATTATGGTGGCCTACTTTGCATAAGGATACTAAGGAATTTTGCAGATGCTGCGATATCTGCCAGAGGGTAGGAAAACCTTCATGGAGAGATGAAATGCCGCTGTGACCACAGATTACGCTGCGGGCATTTGACAAGTGGGCTATAGACTTTGTGGGTCCTATCAACCCACCAGGAAAATGAACTGGTGCAAGATACATCATCACAGGAACAGAATACCTCACCAGATGGGCGGAAGCTAAAGCAGTGAGGAATTGTGATGCTGCTATAGCTACACAGTTCCTCTTTGAGAACATCATCAGTAGATTTGGATGTCCAGTAATTGTTGATTCCACAATTGGTCCCTTTTAAACCATTTTAATCACCTTTTCTTCCCTTGTTTTACATCATTCAGCATGACAATCAGACTTGCTTTCCTCACTTTATTCCATAAATTGCCAAGGTAAGACTGATTATTGTTTTACCCTATTAATGCTTATGATTGTGACAATTAAGGCTGTTTATCTCTCAAATTGTGCTAATATGTCATGATTTATGAAGATAGCTTGGGATGAGCAGACTGCAGGAACGTGGAGCTGAACAAGCCTGGGAACAAGGGACGTTCGTGATTTAAAAAGATCCTCAGTCCTTCAATCATCTATTAAGGCACGTGGTTCTTATGCAACGCTCCAGGCAGAGCCGAACAGAGTAGCTGCGACAGAATGTGCTACAATTGGGGGATATTTAGTACAGCTGTTCAATTATCATGGCGATCTGGGAAGATCGCCACTTCTTGGCCAGCTTACAGCTCTTTCTCATTTTCTATATTTGCACCACGCCACATTTTGTAACAACCCGTGTTATTCAGGGCGCATGAAGATTAGAGATCTTCATGGCTGCCCTTTGTAATAGGATCGGCTGTTACGGTCCGTATGTATAAAAGTGAGAAGCTGTCTCGACCCAGGGGGTTGGAAAATAGATAATTCATTCTTGTATTGACAGTGAAAGTGATCTGTATTCATTCTTCTTTTTAATACAAAGAGTTACCGCCAATTTAAGGGAGCTGCACATTGTTCATCCAGTGTCTCTGTGCGAAGGTTGGGCCCGCCTTCCGCAGAGACTGCTGAGTTAAAGTAGGATCTCTGAATTTATTATTGTGTGATGTTCTGTTGATCATATTGTTTGTGTACACAGCAGTGGCATGTGTGAATTTGCAGTATTACATTTTCTTGAGATTGGTGATTGCTATAGATTAACAGTTGACTGGGTAGGAAGTTTCTTTTATGCAATTCATTCAATAGTTGTACACAGCTTTGTTCATCTCACGGTTTCAGATTGTCATCCCACGAATCCCTGCAATTATTTTACTGTTACAGCTGTTAACTTTCATTTCTGCAATTCAATTCTTTAGAGTAGCTGGACTTGATTTACTGCAATTGAATTTCTAGATTACGTTCTGTTTATGTCGAGTAGGCAAAGCATTTATTCTGGAATATGAATAGGATTTCCTTTCTGTCTGCAATTTTCATCTGAATCTAATTTCATTTCCTGTTGATATATGGTAGGAAGTAATTGAATTTGTAGTGTTTAGAAGGTTGGTGGGATTACATAGGTTCTGAGGGATGAACATGGTTGTTGAGGGTAAATTGTTTAATTACAATGATTTGGTGTTTAAGCATAAATTGTGCATTTATCCTTTGAAATAAAATACTTTCCTGGGTTGACAATAAATCTCGTATGCTCTGAGTGTTTATAATAATCTATCTGCATTTAGGGTGCTCGACATTTTGGCGCCGTTGTCGGGGAAGGATAAAAAAATTAAACACTATCATTAGTTGCATTTGGTAATTGTTTCTAGTCAATTTCTTTTTATTTTCTTTGATGAAATGATTTGGGTTGCATGAATACGAGAAGGGTAAAACGCGATCAATTCCCAACTCCCAAAACCCCACAAGATACTAACAGTGCAGTTGGCTCGGGTCGCGGTCGAGGAGTACCATTGGGGAGAAGGACGTTCATCGATGATCTTATTGACAGAACTGATTCATCCACCAGAGCTCGTCTTCAAGAAACTCCTATCAGAAGGAATCCTACCGATCCTGAGGTGCTAGCATCAGGATCCACGGTGGAGAATCCACGAGTAGCTGCAACTCCCTCGAACATTCCGGTAGACGAAGACACAACTATTACAACCGGAACTGCTGGTAAATGTCTGACCTATCACATCAACGGGAGGGTTGTAACTAAGGAAGAGTGGGATCAATACCACCAGAAGTTCTTGGATAATTGGAGGAACGAAGAAAAGAAAGAGGAACAGGAGAAGGACGAAGAAAAGAACGCAGAAAGAAACGAAGAGGAGAAAACAAAAGAGGAGATGAGTAACAGACACGGGGCTGACGAGGAGGAAGTAATGGGAGAAAATCGCTCCCTGCCAGAAGGAACAGTGGCTACACTACAATTTCCGATTCAACAACCAAATGGGGCAGCTCCTATGAAGAATATCTCACCATCGGTGTTACCTCGTTTCCATGGAAAGGCGGCAGAGGACCCAGACGAATTCCTTTTTGAATTCGATATTCTTTGTTGCAGCTACGATTATATCACCGATGCCCAAAAGCTAAAACTTTTTACTGCTACCCTAAAGGACAATGCATTACGCTGGTTTATGAGCCTTGGAGGAGGAACCGTTGCTAATTGGAATACAATGAAACAAGTGTTCCTGGAGAAATATCAGGAATATTGTAATACCAAGGACAAGAGAGAGGAATTATTTAAAATGGTGCAGAAGGAGGACGAAAGTTTGGAGGATTTTGTGGAAAGACTGCTGTACAATGTGCAGAGAGTGGGGTAGACGAACATGGGGCTGGATGTACTCAAGATAATCTTGCTCCGTGGGATCAGGGATGATTGTTTAGATATGTTAAATCTGCTTGGTAAGGGAGATATCTCCAAATAACCTTTTGAAAAAATTGTGGAACTATGCAAGAGATACTCCAGGGGGTCGTCCAGGAACAATAAGCAGGACAAATGAGATAAGATAGAACGTGACGTCTTCGATAGAATGCAAAAATCATCTAATGGAGGTGCCACCCATGCAGAGATAGGCAATCTCCTTGAAAATTTTAAAACAGAAATGATGAGCTCTATCTCCTCCGAGATCGATGTCCTAAAGGCAAAACAAAAACAAGTAGTGGAGGACCTCACGTTAGGTGTGTTCTTCCCCCGATGTAGAAAGAATCATCCGGTGAGAGAATTCCCGCTTGACAAAGTAAATGTATGTCAGCTGTGTGAGCTAAACCATGATATGAAAGAATGTCCCTCACTTCCTCAAGTAAAGGTCATTCTGCAGGCATCAAATCTGGATGTGGAAGCAGCCTACTTTATTGCACAGAAGAAACCATGGTAGCATCAAAATCAAGGTATGCCTTTAGACTCGTTTCCATTTTTGAATAATATGGGAAATTGGAACAATAACATGCAAAATGTGAATACACAATTCCCTTCAAATTATACTTAGTGGAACTCTTCCCAACCAGCAATGCAAAACTATAACTCATGGAGTCCTTGGACACAGCCACCACATCTACCCACATCGTGGTCTCCTGGATGGAGGAATCTCCATCCTGGGAACCAGTTTCCTCAACCACCTCCACCTCAACAGTCACCATATTCTCCTCAATTTCCCCAATTCCCTCAATTTCCTCCATATCCTTAATACCCACCTCAGCAGCTGCAGCTGCAGAATAATTCTGCCCCGAATATACCAATCTGACCTCAGCTGCCTGCCCAACCTAACCCCAACCCAAATAATAAAGCAGTCCATCAATTGGAGACTGTCAATATGCCTGCTTACTCTCTTTCCCCTGTACCCTGTAACGAAATTCATTTGCGATCTGGGAAAATTGTAGAACCCATAATTACAGAGGATGTTTCACCCTCTGGGCATAAAGAAATAGGGAATTCACAGCATCCATTTGCCACAGCTCCTATCATTGAAGATGCTAAGCATCCCTTAGAAGGGACGGCTAAAACATCCGACGATAAAGGGGTGGCTGAAACATCCAATGATAAAATTGACAATACACAGCCTTCCCAGTTGATAAAGCAACCACCATACCCCGAAAGACTAATGCTACCAAGAACGAGGGGGCAATCTCTGTTTAACCTCCTTGGAGAGTTAAGGAACCTTTATGTCAAAATTCCCCTTCTTCAAGCTCTTCAAGATGTGCCTATTTACGCTAGGACAATTCGGGACCTGTGCACTAAGAAAGCAGGAAGGAAACCCAGGGATCCTCCCACAGTCCACATTATAGGGACCTTATCTACCTTGATGACAGGAAAAGCCCCTGTGACTAAATATGATGACCCTGGCAATCCTACCGTTACTGCACAGATAGGACAGACACAAATACCCAACGTGCTAGTGGATCTAGGAGCAGCAATCAACGTTATCACAATAGAGACTATAAAGAAGCTTGGGCTCACTAACCTTAGACCGACCCCTACTATTTTGGAATTAGCAAACAGATCCACCATCAGACCCGAAGGGATTCTGGATGACCTTGTCATCTCAGTAGATTCATGGGAATACCCAGCTGACTTTTTGGTATTACAACCAAAATCGCAGCTGGGGGGACACCCATTGATCCTAGGGAGACCTTGGTTGGCCACAGCTGATGCTTGCATCAGCTATCGATCGGGGTCCATGACTATATCTGATGGTATGGATACTAAAAATCTCACCCTTTATCCTCTAGCTCGGCCAAGTCTAGAAGCTGAAACATCCCTTTGGATAGAGCAGGAGGAGGAGGAGGATGTTCAACCACTATTAACTATAGGGAAGGCCTTAAGTTTTAAAAATGAAACAGAAGATGACACTATTAGCAATTTCATTAGTGAACCCACTTCAGTGAATAGGGAGGTTTATCAAATTCTGAACACCACCATGGGCAAGGAAGAACAAGAAAATCTTACGGAAGAAGCCTTAGTTGGTGACACAAACATAATCCCAGTTGTGAAAAATTCAGAGAGTATTCCTATTGAGGTAGAGCCTGGAAGAACTTTGAATATCAATCCTAGTCTCTCCTTAGAGGAACAGAAATGCCTGATCAACCTTTTGAGAGAACACAAGGGGGCGTTTTCCTGGGAATATACAGAGATGAGGGGTATTCCCTCTAGTCTATTTACTCATCACATTTATATTAAAAGTGACTCCCGGCCTGTATGTCAACCCCAACGATGCATGAATCCTAAGCTGAGGGATATAGTGAAGGAGGAAATCCAGAAACTTTTGGAAGCAGGATTTATATATCCTATTTCAGATAGTGAGTGGGTCTCTCCACTCGTAATTGTACCTAAGAAAAATGGGAAATGGAGGGTCTGTGTTGATTACAGGGAATTAAACAAAGCAACTCAAAAGGATCATTTCCCTTTGCCCTTTATTGACCAAGTACTTGATACCTTGGCTAGAAAGAAGTTCTTCTCCTTCCTATATGGTTTCAGTGGGTACAACCAAATCCATATTGTTCCTAAGGATCAGGATAAAACCACCTTCACCTGTCGCTGGGGAACGTTTGCTTATAGAGTGCTTCCTTTTGGATTATGTAACGCACCAGCAACGTTCCAAAGAGCTGTAATTGGCATATTCTCTGAATTGGTCAATGATAGTAT